>DWNE01005480.1:0-13949 GCA_018249875.1 Cecropterus toxeus | reverse complement strand
TATTGTTAGAATAAACATTACAAGTAAACAATATTAAAATTTTTTTAATAACATACGCTTATATTGTATACTAGTTTTAGTTCCTTTAATATACTGCCAATAACAAACATATTTCGTGCGTAGCTTAAACATATTTTTATAATATTTATCCTGAATCCACTTTTACTTATGGTATATCTATTATATACTAGGAAGAGTCACAATTGTAGTATTTGAATGACAAAAACAATTACTAAATATTAATATATTGATTTTGGTTTGTTTCAATTATATATCATTATGCTTTTGCTATAAAACAATACTATCATGGAGTTGTGCGAGTATTTCGAATAGAAAATTAGTTGTCTAAATTTAATGTAAACATACACCTTGATGAATCACAGTTTCAGCAAGTTTAATGATATTATTAATATTTTATTTATAGTTTCAATAAATTTAAAAACAACATAATTTTCAGTGTAAAATATCTAAGATCAAGACATTTTTTTGTGGTATTAGAAATATGTAGATACCTAATCAATAAAAAAGGTAGAGTTAGAAAATGGATGTTTGTAATTTTTCCAATTTCTAAAATATAGAAAATATTCGTCTTATTTATTTTTTTACATTTTATGCTGATTTTACGATTATTCTTCATTGTTTATCTACCCGGAATTATAAAAGGATATAACATAATGCGGTTGAAGCACTCGACCATACGCGTTTTTGACATTGATTTTGGACCTTGCTTCAAGAAATTTAAGGTCAACTGACTCAGGCCCTTAAAGGTACAATCCCAAGAAATATGGTATTATTATAGGATAATTCGTTGAAATTATAAGAAATTGGTAGGTTAATGCGTAATATTTACGCGTAAATGGTACTCAGGTTTGAAGAAGGCGACATAAAATGATGCAAGGAAAAGTTTTGAACTAAATGTCTGTTACAGGACTGCATTTTGATGCAGTTTGTAGTATATGTTTTTAAGCATCTTGGTATAATTAATAGTAAAATATTTTTTACCAGCATAGTTACTAAAACAAACTCGCTGAGTTTCTTGCCGAATCTTCTCACTTAAAGTCGTGTTCGTAAGCCGTAGTTCCTAGTACAAAAAAAAAACTATAGTATAGTAGTCATAGTTTTTCTAAGACTAATATTCATTGCCTTCAGACGAAAGAAAGAAAGGGTGTTATGGTAAAAGGTTACTGCCACCCAACGACATCTGTAAGGAACTTCATAAAAACAGGGGTTCTATTTCAAGTCGATGCGTTGCTACTTCCGAAGACTAAGATGGTCTAAGAGCCTCATAATAAAGTAAGCAGGCAACCACACCCTACCATCTAAAAGCAAAAATTGCCTCAAGCTAGGAATGGGTCCTTCTGAGCTGATTGATGTCAAACGAAGGTTCCCAAAAATACTATAACTGATGTTCTTGAAATACCTAATCCAAATTGACTGGAAAACGCATAATCGTGTGAAAAACCACTTATCTAAAATGAAATGATATAATTAATTAAAAAATTCAATTTAAGTATTTCAGGTTCATGTTCTGAAAAACCATACACTTGTTCAAATATTTTAATGCTATAAATAGAAGATACACTTGCAAGTGTAATTAATGTTGTTTTCTTAATAAATTTCGGTTTATATATATATATATATATGTATATACTTATATATACCGAAGCCGAATGCTTTTGTTTCCTACACCTAAATGCTCAAGTTGAAAGGGCTATGTGTGTTACAAGATACAAAATTTAAGCCAGGGGTTTGAACAGTGGAAATAATCGTGGTGATGAAGGTACAGCAGTCGGACTCACTTTAAAAGAACTTAATAACTTTATTTTTAACGTAGGGACAATAATGGAGTGTGTTTTTTATTAATAAACTTTTAACTTACTGTCGTTATTATTTGTAAATAAATACATTAAAAGTAAAATTTTATAGTAGGTACTAAAATTCATGAAAATTTACTCTTCGAAGTTTTAATATTTTCTAATAAACTCGAAACTGTACCTGTCCTACAGCATAAAGCCATATTCATAAAGATCTATATAAATAAAGATATGAACCTTTAAAAAATGTACCTAAGATGAGTAATATAAATATAGGTAGACTTTTTTCATAAAGCAGAGAGCTCGCAATCCATTATAATGGTAATAGGCAACTGTCACCTTTAATCAACCCCGGATAATATAAGACTTACAAGGTTGATTACAGATGCATTGATACCCCTAAGAACTAAGACGGCACGATAGATAGTCTTAGTTCTTTACTTGGATAGATAGTCTCCTTTACTACATCCCTCAAGTTAAAATATATCAGCCCTAGACGTTGCCATTATTTGACAAGAGAAGATGTGGCGTTGGTATCTCCGGAGTCGAAGTACAAAGGAGTAGAATGCTTTGTTACCTTAAAATACCACCTATCTGTAAGCTACATAAAAATAGGAAACAAATCCACTTTATTTACTAATCTTATTAGTCACGTAACAGTATCAAAATATATGACAGCCGATTAAATCTGCGCATACAATGTGATTGGTGTAATATTGTTGTCATTTTGTCTCTTAATTAAAAGTGGCAACACAATACAAAGTCAGTGTGACGTAGTTTGGCGGGAAAAGAACTCACCTTGGAGTGACGCGCTTCCCGCGCTGCGACCTCGCTAGCGGCCGCGAACGCTCGGCTGCGATCGGCTCCCTTCGGCGTTCTTCGTCGGCTATCGTCCATTCTTCGGATTTATTCGGCCGTCCTCGCTTTATGTCGGCTGTTATCCATTTTAATTGGTGCGAGATTCGCTTTTATTTATCTAATTGAATGCTCCACACGGTGCGATGAAAGCAAAATTAGTTTCACTCTTTTAACGACGCATTATACAAATCGAATAACTTGATATACTTACATATATTCATTAGTAATAAAATTTTCGGAGTATACCAATGCGATGTGTATAACTTCATAATTTAATAGAGTTAATGGCATTTTATAATCGCATTGTTAATTACTCCAAATTACAAGCGTTTCAATGAAGATAATGGTGCAGTGGAAAGGTTCTAATCTAGTGTTGCGTCACAAATGCGTACTATTGTTTATTCATTCGAAAAACTTTCAGAACAGAATTTTGTTTTTGTTAGTAAACTTAGTGTTTGTATCAAATTTAATTATTGTTAAGTAATAGTAAGGATTCGATCTTATTCCTTTTGCAAATAAAACAAGTTGTAATTTTATTTATATTCTACTATTTTTTGTTTTGAATTGATTTTGTCCTCCCGAATTTTAGTAAATTATATTGTTATAAAATACTTATTTGTATTCAATATTTCGTGTAAATTGACAGAAATAGACATTTTACATTTAAAAAATATTATTTAAATGGACAAAATCAATTCAAAACAAAAAAATAGTTTACATTTAAAAATTATTTTTTAAATGTAAAATGTCTGGACAACTCTCTGGAGGCAAAAGCTCCTTAAGCTTCCCGGAATTAAAAAACAGTAGGTCTATGATTTGCCAGTATGTTGAAAATACTTTTGTGAGTCGGTGAAATGACCTTTCTTTTATAAGAATTGGTTTGGAGGAAACGGTTAATATTTGATTAAAGACAAAGCTTTTATAAATATAAATTTGTAATATATGAGGACTTGAATACTTAAGGACTTTTAAATGATGTAGAAAAGTAAATAACCTTTAAATATTGTATTAATGTAAAGTAAACAATTCCTTGCAATTTTCTCCTAAGTACGCAGATAGTAGAGTCAGCGCCAAGACAGCATTGCGCTAATTACTTTTATGAGTTTTCTCACAGCCTGCGGCCGACAAATGTTGATATAACTTTACTTTTAATTAAAATGCTTAGTTCCTACTCGAGGTGAAGCAATAGTTTTTTTATAAATCAAAGGCGTTACAAAGTTTTTCAGTTTGGAGTTAACTTAATTGTCACTTCTTATTTGTCTTAAATGTAATTTTGTTTCGAATTAAATCTATTTTGATGAAACAATGCACTTTATTTAGACTTAACAAGGATATTTAACTGTATTTTGTTTAAAAAATTGTCTAACGGCGTAAAAATTTCATTGAACTTGAGGGTAAGATAAGGCTGTCACCGCGTGACCCGATTCCAAATTCAAATCCATTTCAGGGTTTCCACAATGATAAGTATGGTGCTATAATAAAAATACGCGCGAGCATCCACCGGTGGACGGGGGCGCGGTGCAAAGTCAGTTCAGTGACTCGTGGGCCGCTGCTGTGAGCGGACGTGCGTGTGACGTGCTGAAACATTTACGCTGCGAGACTACGTGTGTGTGTGGAAATTTGAAAATTCTGACAGTGACAGGAGTGGAGTGCCGTACGGAGTTTTGTTTTACCAAACTGGATTGATGGATAAATGATTTTTATATTGCATTTTTATATTGATTTTGTGTGCATGTGGACGGAACAGTGAACTTTTGGATTGCGTTTTGGATCTGGTAAGTACGTCTTTTAATATTTTAAGCTGCATTTGCACACTGGATTTCAAATATTTGTTCTTTTCTGTAAATTGTGAGTTCAGGGCGTTTAATGACCTCTCGAGTTAACTTCAGAGGAGTTTTCAAACATTTTTTATTTGTTTATATTTTATTGTTCTTTGATTTTAAAGTGTACATCGTATTATCGAAGTACACGCTTCAGTACTGTGTCTGCCAGTCACTGTACTTATCTTATTTTTATTGGGGCTAACGTTTAATTAAAGATAACAATACGCTGTGTAGTTATTAAATTTCAAATATACTTTCTCTGTTTCTATCGTAACAAATGTTATGTATTCATTTTATTTTTAATTTATTTTACACCCTTTTTACAACTAATGCTATTGTACTAGATATATCGTAAAATTACTTTAAAACTTTCGATTTTTTCAAATGTAGAGTCATTAACCTTTGAAAGCTTAGGCTCGCTTCGATTTTAATTTCTCACATATTTCAGGTTCAATTTATCAGTATGCACTCAAAATGTACTTTAAAATAATTATTCAATTAATAACAAGTTCTAGATTATCTAGGTTTTAAAATATCGCGTTTGTTAACTTGTAAAACAGCTCGTTTGGCGTCACGAATACAAGGAAATGCAATATCAACAATCTTTTATTAATAATACTGTATATTTTTCGTTGTAGCTCACTTCAAAAATAATGCAGTATCACGCTGCAAACATAGATAGATAGAATGATGTTTAACCATTTCATATTGATATATACTAAATCTAATTTATTATGGTAGTTATGCGGTAGAAATGAGGACAGGTACAACACTAGTATATACTCTGTAATATTATTTTTATGAATTATTATTACTTTATAATTATTAAATAATGTTAAGATTTCTTTAAAGTAGGCATATGAAGACCGAATATTTTGTAGACCTCTCTCCTTAGAGGTAGCAACGCTTTTGTACTCAAGGATTCTTGTCCTGTTATGTATTAGGTATCTTGTGTCTATGGGCCCCAGTGGCCAATTAATATCAGGCGTACTGTACGCTTGCTTGTGGCCTCTATACCCAAAAGAATCCCTTCAATATAAGTTACCAAACGTGCTAATTTAGGTGGTCACTGCAATAAACGGACATTTGTAATGAATCCCGGAAAAGGCCCTAGATTCGGATTCCCTTGAATTATTCTTATTTCACCCGTATTTCTGCTTTATAACACCATTTTAAGAACTGTTACAGTATGGTTTGAATCGAGATTGTGATTTACACAACGCTTGTGTACCTTAGTCTTTAGGGGTAGCGACTAACCTGGTGGAGATCTTCACGTCTATGGGTATGATACCAATAACAAGGACTGCTTTATACTTGACGTCCGCATAGCGAAGCAGTCATCGTTTCGGACAACATTGCATTCTGGGTTTCCCTGTTTGACAGATCTGATGATAGATAGAACATCTGATGAATGTAGTTTTCTGAATGGGACCTAGTATAGAAGACATTCGTTCGTCGTTCACGTTTATGTAAACGTTTATGTGTCCATGTCACCCGCGACCCTAAAAAAATGGTAGTGTAGAGCTATGAGTAAAAAGGAGAAAATGAAGAAAGCGTTATTATATGGCAACCTTATAGGTATCTAAGACAGAAATGAAGGTAGAGACGGTTTGTTGCGACTGTACTCAAACACCTTGCACCTGAAGTGCTATAAACGATTAAAGTTGGAAACAACCTCCAACTTTACACGAGTTCTCACACGAATGCGGAAACATAAAGTATTGAACAATACTCATTTTAGTGAATATTCTATCGGTAATCAAAAATATTACCATATTTTTCTCTGACTACTGTACATTATTTCTATTATATAAAAAGCTGTAATAATCATGAACAAATATATAAATATACATAAAGCAAAAAGTTTCTTCTAACACTGGCTCTATGTAGAGTTGTCACGATAATTACGAGTTGTACCGGCAGTGCTCTCTAATTATCTCATTAATCGACGTATTTTTAAATTACTTTTTATTATACTTAATAATTATACAGTGTAATAGTCTCTACAAAAGCTATGTAGAGTTAACTCTAAATAATGTTTAATAGTATTTAAATGCTAAATTGACAACCTAAGAAATGTTTTATTTGACAATAGCGCCAGGTGTTGATTTTGGACCTTATTTGCCGTTTCATAAGAATGGTAGAGTTCCTGAAATAATGTTTCCGTGGCTCATTATTCTAATCTGATAACAATATTGTTTATTCGATGTCCGAACAAGCTATTGCGGCTTTGTGAAACCCTTGTCTCTACATCTGGGTTTTGGGGTGTGCTAAATGTAGAGAACGTTGTTACTTTACTTATACAATAAAGTATTAAAGGTACATATTTAGTTTGAATTCTTTAGTCAAATAGATCACTTATGCTTATTGCTGCAATACATAATAATATTTTTCAATTATACATAATAATTAAAATCTTAACTATGAAAGTGTTATGTGTTAGACGTTGCTAGAAAATCTTGTGGTTCGACTATTGAAGCACAACCGTCACCCATTTCTTCCTCTTTACATCGGTCTAAAGAACCGCTGTGTTCCGGTTTGCAAAGCAGACATACTTGTTTTAAGGACTTCAAGGAACTGCTCTTTACCTGGGCTCAGGGGCGACACCGTCCATTGGTCTTCAGTGACTGTGTTAAGCTCCTACTGCAGACTTAGCGCGGTCACTGAAGACCAAAGGCTGTCGACATACTTGTCTGAGGCGTTCTAAGTTAGTCCTCAGGGGTATTGACGTATCTGCTATAGACCTTTGGTATGCCTTTTATCATGTTTAGGAATTTAGAGGTCCATGAGTGGTACTAGCTACTTACCATTAAGTGGTGTTTGCCACTTTTACTCAAGTTCCCTATTTCTAATTTAGTTCCCTATTTCTATTTCTGATTCCTAGAAATAGTTATTTCTCTATTTCTGTAAACACTTTCAGTTCTCTAGACGTTGTAAGTATTTATAAAAATAGGGAAATTTAACACCAGCAGAAACGTAGGACAAGTCTAGTGTTCCTAAATTATAATTAAACAAAGATCTCGCCAGCAGGGTAGGCGATGAGTAATAGAACTTATGCAAAGGAAATTCAAAATAGTTTGGCCTTGTCTATTTATTCACGTATGGCGCGTTCACAGTATAAATATCTATCTATATCTTTATCTTATGATATCTTTATTTTTGCCGGCCTTCAATACCATTACGTCATTTTTGCTTATGAATGACGGAAGCGGGGCCTAATGGACAAAATCTGTGAGATTTGTCTGCTTCTATGTTTTATTTATTAAAATGAAGTAGCAAACGAGCAAGCAGCCCATCTGATGGTAAGTGGTTACTGGGCTTACATATGTCCATGGGCGATGGACATATGTAAGCAACTTCATATAGAACAGGGTTTTATCTGAAGTCTACCACAGATGCGATGCTACTCCCGAGGACTGAGATGGTCGCCTCATATAAATTGAGCCGGCAACCACACCCTTCCACCGAAACGCAAGAACAGCTTCACGCTAGTAATAGGTGTGGCGGTGGTAGGTACTTCTCCAGTCGAACTACATTGGATTTACTACCTGAACATCTAATCTTTATCTAATGATATCTTTATTTTTGCCTTGGACAATGGATGGACAATGGATGGACCTTGAATGGACAAAATCTGTGAGATAGGTCTGCTACCTGCCTTATTAGGGTTCCGTACACAAAAGGCAAAAACGGAACCCCTTTTACTAAGTCCGCTATCCGTCTGTCCGTTTGTCTATCACCAGGCTGTATCCTATGAACCTTAATAGCTAGACAGATGTAATTTTCACAGGTGATGTATTTCTGTTGCTGCTACAACAATAAATACAAAAAACAGTATTAAATAAATATTTACGAGGGGTTCCCATACAACAAATGTATTTTTTGCCGTTGTATATAGATAATGATACGGAACCCTTCGTAGGCGAGTCCGATTTGCACTTGGCCGGTTCTTATCTAATATTAACACCCACTGCCGTCAAAAACACGAAAACGTTCCCACGTTTTGGTGGCAAAAACTCTATTACGGACAAACTATGTCTAATAGTGGAATTCAAAAGACTGAAAGAGGATTAGATTTCCCTGTTTCATTATTTTTCATCGGTTATTGAAATAAAAATACTGGTTTTAATCCGTTAATTTCCTGTATTTCATTATTTAAGTAGGGTTGATACGACAAGATAAAATCATTTTATACGTATCGATTATTTATGTTATTATTACCTTATGTTATATTATTTCGGTATCAAAATATAAATAAGGACATGACTAATGATAACTTGACCACCGATTATATCACAAATTGACGCGTAATTGAGTAATGTGATTAATACTCAAACACTGAATTTGTTTTTGTTTATGAAAAATACAAATATAGCCCTGATAATGAATCAGACAGAAATCACGGAAGAGTAGTAATGTAAGGGCAGATAAGGGTATTATCTAGAGGCTCGTGGCCTTGGCCTTATCGGGCCGTGAACAACGCACTGTATCGCTTGATCACTCATAAACAACTTCACATGAAGTTAAATTAACCAGCCCTGAAGTAATGACTCCTTTTTGTTGTATTGCCGGAATTAATATTTGCCTATTGTCGTGTCTATGTAACGAAATAATTCTGTAAGAATCTACATAAGTTTAGAGCAAGGTTATTT
Organism: Cecropterus toxeus; assembly: GCA_018249875.1. NCBI lineage: Eukaryota > Metazoa > Arthropoda > Insecta > Lepidoptera > Hesperiidae > Cecropterus > Cecropterus toxeus. The sequence goes on along the minus strand of DWNE01005480.1, from coordinate 4,802 downwards.
ATTTACGACCTAGTTTGTAAGCTATTGCAAAGATTTTTTAATAATGCAAAGTTCAGAACATCAGTAAACAGTAAATACAGCAGTTGTTTTCTAGTAGTAGGCGTTAATTCTTAGTTTAAGAACAAAACTTTTTGTCACACAATATAAAACAAAAATATAGCTTTTATATCCTTAACTAAATTAATTTTTTTCAATCATTTCAATTAATAATACCTTTACAGCTACTTACTGTAATATTTTAAATTATTAATAATCAAGATAATTTTACTTCTTTACATACTTGGATTAAAAATAATTCGCTAACTGTGAACCATTATTACAATCCACTGTTAATACATAAGACCATCCATAAGAAAAACCTGTTCTCGAAAATATTTCTTATTCGTTAATACTTTTATACAATTGAGGTAGCAAATGGGCATACAGTCCGCCTGATGGTAAGTTGTACTGCCGCTGGATGTCTGGATATTTGTAACTTGAGAACCCCTGAAGCTGATTACTTTTATGTCAAGTTAGTCACGTTGCTAGTCCCCAGTTCCTAAGAGATGATCAACTTGGTTACCTAATAAGTAAGCAGGGAATCGCAGTAAGCAGGGAGTTTTTCCACTGAAACGCAAGAACGCTTCATGCTAGAAATAGGTGTGGCGGTGGTACCTCCTCGGTCGAAAAATGCTCGTTCTACCACCTCGAAAAGTGCAACATATCAAATATTTCGCCATGATTTAAATTCTAACAGCTTTTCCTCAGTCAGACTTTCTTTATGCAAGTTATATAACAAAATATTGCGCAAGAAGAAAAATCTTCAGTCGCATGTCGTGTCGTAAAATCTATTATTTCGTAGTATAATTGCTCTTACTGTCTAAAAATTACAATCTATAGTTGCGTATTCGATAACACTTTCGATGGTGTTCTGTTATGTTTTAATGATCGCATCACATGTTAATTTTGATGTCCGCTTTCACTTACTCATTGTATTTTTATTTCTTAACAAGGTTAAGTTTGTAGTTCCGTGTAGCATAATTTATCTTATTAATTTGTGTATTCTGTCAATGTATCTGAATGTTAAAGATGTTTTGAAAAATTAATAATATAACTTTCTACGTGCATAGTTCAATTCACATAATAGGAGTCGAAGATGAGTACGCAAATAGCCTAAGTTAGAACGAAATCGTTTACATTTACATTTCTGCGTGGCCAGAGATTTATCCTGGAAGCTTTAAAGGCTCAGATGGATGTGGCAAAAACTGCAGGATGAAGGCAGTGGCCTAACGTGTCTTGGGGGGCCCCATATAAAAATTGTGTGGGGGCCCTTAGGAAGATTAAGATTTCTCACAAAAAATGTTTGCATAAAATTAAAATAAATATTTATTCATCATAATTATCTATCTGTCAAAATTTGGGAAGCTTGTTTAAATTTTAGTTTACGCACGTTGGGGGCCCCGTCGCCCGGGGTCCCTTATAATTGATACGTCAGATAAGTCGTTAGCTATGCCCCTGGCTGAAGGCCTGTAGGGTGTAATGTGATTCCATAGAATTGTCACTGTACAGTTTACCGGGTCGAGTACAAAATTGTGAAGTGCCTGGACAAATTTTCATCATGTCACAACGAGTTATTCAAATTAATTAGCGGCATTCCTTTTACCATCTAAAATAATACATCAATATTATACTCAAAATCACTCCGAACATGCACTTAACAGATTACGAATTGTTAAGCAGGAATATAAAAGATAAGATAAGATAAAAGCAGTGATAACTTAATGGTTTAAAATTCCGTCTCTGTCGCTTGAAGACTTTCGTGTCCCAGGCGGCAATAACTGACCTTTAGAGGTCATATGAGTATATTAAAAATCAATTTTAATGGTTTTATAGGTAATTCATAAAGGGTAAATTATTCCCAGGGAGGCTTCCTGCAACATACATAAATGCAACATGTAACAATAACAGGTAGTAGAACAAGTATTGTTCTACAGGGTAGTACCATTGCCACATCTTCTATTCTGCGTTGCGTTTGAAGAGTATGGTGTAGAAGAGCTCACTTACCCATATGCGAGGCGACGAGCATCAGAGTCCTATGAAGTAATCATTCATCTGTTACTTTAAAAAGAACTTCTGAACTATATGAATTTGGTTACAGATAGGCGGCAACGAGCACTTATCATAGGTGGAATGTATGGTTGTTTACTACTTTAATCACATATCATAGATATACGGCCAGCCAGACAGAAAAAAGGCCACTTAGATTTTCTCCTGTATCGTGTGTACCATCGACGCACAAAGACGAATACACAAAAACCCAGACCCAAAACCGAATCTGAACTAGGGATCGAACCCGGCAACCACTGCGTGTCAAACTGGTACAGTGACCAATCCGCCACGCGGATCATCAGAAACAACATAATATTGATAAATATAAGAGATCGTGCATAAACGAAGCTAATACTAAACGTATATGTCAAATTCGTCAGTCCGCGTGCGCCGGCGCAGCGCCGAGTGAAAGTGCAGCAACGTCACCCCTGTTACGTGGCCAGTCGTATTTACTTGCTTCTTTCTTTTTTACGAAGTCAACGTTAAGACATTTGGTATATTCGTGTTATAGAAATAGAAATTTTATTTGGTACGTGCAACAATAAAATGTAGGGTTTGTTTGATGTCCAGTGAACAATGATGTTTGTTGTTAAGTTGTTGTGGCCAAGAAGTACTGATGTACCTACGAACCTTTTTTTATGTTATTACTAAATATGTACGTACTCATATATATTTAGTAGCAACATAAAAAAAAGGTCTGCATCTACATAAAGTCTATAAAATGTACAGTTTAAAAAGATTGTAAGAAAATCAGGAAAGCTGAATAAGTCTCGACAAATCATTTGCCGAGACGCAAACAGTGCCGCGTATTGATTTTACGAGTAACAGAGCCTTCCTGCAGTTCCCCGGCTGACCTCATGATTTTTGAATGAAGGGAACGTATTGATTGGCTGTTCGCGACAAAACTAAATAGGCATATTGGTCGAAGTTTTATATCGACGTTTATTTGATAAGAAACATCGTTAAAGTATGTGTTTTTGAGGAATTCCTATTTTTTCCGAAATCTTCGTTAAGTATTAGTACCTATTATGTTTAACGTGTTTACAATTAGCAGGAATTATTAGTTCCAATGGTGAAGGAAAAAAATCCCAAATGTCTGAGATTCTACTTATCCTTTATCTAGTCTATAGCTAACAATTTGGAAACTAGATTATTGTTGAATACATGTTTATATTATTATAGATATAATTACTAAAAATATTTTAATACATATGTATTTTCGTTCTATTTTTTAAACATTTCTTTCAGGCCAGTTCTTATTTCCACCATATTCGTCAAGTCTATTTTATTGTATCTTTTTTAACGGTTTCTATTTTTGTGTTTTTTTACGGACTTATAATAAGTATATGCTTCAAATGTGACTCTAAAAGCGATTTAATTATTATCCAAGTACTTATTTTAAGACTTTTAAAATAATATCGCATATTTTAAACCCTAATAGATACACTAATAAAATTGTGCTCGGAACTTTTCGTTTGTAGTTATAAGAAAATGTCAAGTAAGAAAAGATACACATAAATGCCCTTAAGAATATGACATATATGAGCTATAATATTTCAAGAACGTGTTTAAATTTCTATTTGACTATCGAAGGCGAGGTCAACGGCCCGCCCATCTTCGATTTCGCGGCGAATCCCATAGATTAAAAATAGTCAAGATATTTTCATACTGCCCAAAGATGTTATAACTCACGCCGTGATAAAGGATGGTGATATTTTCTATAAATAAATTTCATATTTTGTAACATTTTAATATGTTTAAATTATGTTTAACTATGTAAATCTGTTTCGGTTTCTGTTAATATTTTCGGTTAATATTTTCTGGAATATATGTTTTCGTAAGGAATTTTTGTATATACAAACTGTTGTGATTTAAGAATATTTACTATGTAGCTTCTTTAAATTTGAATATCTATAAACATGACTTTTGATTAAAAGTGTGTAGTATGGTAGACATGTTCAAATTCAGTAGTTATTAAAATAAATTTACATCGAACGCCCAAATTTCTTAGATATTTCATCAAAAATAATCATAACTATGCAACGAATGAAATATGTGCCAATAACGCTACAGCTTGAATCGTATGTTGATGGCATACATTACATCGATAGGTTATTTATTTAAGTGTCTCAAAATAAACTTTGCTACCGGGCGTTCACCTCCGGCTACACAACAAATTATTAGGTATCCGTTGTATGTAACTTATTGTTAGTTCGTATTTGTGTTTAATCGAATTACTGTTTTACTTCCTACTTTATATTAAAAGGAAAAAATAATTTTTCACTACCTGTTGCCGGCGACTTTGTTCTCACTTGAAGCATGAAATTTAATACAAACATTGAACCCCTTAAGGGGAGCAATAACAAAAAGTGCTTTCTATGTGGATGTGTATGTATTAAATACATACATTGTACGTTTTTTGTCGTCCTAGCCTAATTAGGTTAATCTCTGTGATGGTTTTTAGGGTTCCGTACCCAAAGGGTAAAACGGGACCCTATTACTAAGACTCCGCTGTCTGTCCGTATGTCTGTCTGTCTCCAGGCTGTATCTCATAAACCGTGATAGCCAGAAAGATGAAATTTTCACAAATGATGTATTTCCGTTGCCGCTATAATAACAAATACCAAAAATTAAAAACATATATATATTAAGGTGGATCCCCATACAATAGACGTGTTTTTTGCTCAATATTTTAGATAATGGTGCGGAACCCT
>DWNE01005479.1:0-13949 GCA_018249875.1 Cecropterus toxeus | reverse complement strand
CTGGGCACGGGTCTTCTCTCAGAGTGAGAGAGTTTTAGGCCGTAGTCCACCGCGCTGGCCAAGTGCGAATTGGTAGAGTTCACACACCTTCGAGAACTCTTTTTTTTATGAGAACTCTTAGTTGTGCAGGTTTCCTCACGATGTTTTCCTTCGCCGTAAAGCAGTGATAATTAAATTCTAATACTGTGCGTATTAGAATTTAATTTTGGAAAAATCTGTGGTGCGTGCCCCTGGGATTCGAACCCCGGATCCTCGATTGAGAGAGGTCGAGTTCCAACCATTAGGCTACCACTGCTCAGAAAAAACGGTTATTATTCCAAAATTAAATTTTGTTACTTAGTATTAATATAACATCGTCATATTTCAAAAAATCCTATCCTTCACTCCGTCTAAGGCATTTTGTAGACATACTGTTTCTAGTATTTACGAGTTTACGGTACAAGTTTCTTGATTGTCGTGCTATCCGTCTCGCTCGCACGACACCGTCTCTGTCTACCGCAGTGCAGCTGTCATGGGTAACAAATGATGGGTAATGTTACAATGCAAGGCTCTGTCCTGTTTTTATGAGTAAGATTTTGTATCTAACAAATATGATGTACGTATCTATCCGACACGAACCTCGGACCCTCGATTGAAAGGCGGAGTTTTAACCACTAGGTTATCGCTAGTCCAAGGCCTTAATACTTTTACAACAAAGTGTAAGCACTACGGTACTTCCTTTAATAGTCTTTACTTCCTCACTATAATGGCGATGGAGTTTTTGAACAAAACACGCGATTTTCGATGGTGGTTCCCACAGTAAGAATGGTTGAATCTTTTACATTTAAAGAAGACGCTTTCTACACTCATAGCCCCACACTACGATCCTGTGTCGTGGGTGCCATGGAAACACAAAGACAAACACACTTACACCCAGACCCACAGCGGACATCTAAATTCAACATTCAGATATATTGAACCCACTGCGCGTTAGACCGGCATGATGACTTCTCCACCACGCGGGTCATTTGTATGTTTACCAGGTGGTAGAGCCAGTGTAGTTCGACCGGCGAGGTACCACCGCCACACCCATTTCTAACGTGAAGCAGTTCTTGCGTTTCGTTGGAAAGATATGGTTGCCGGTTCACGTATATGAGGCGTCCATCTTAGTTCTCGGGATTGGCAACACATCTGTGGATCGACTTCAGATAAAACCCCTGTTCTGTATGAAGTACTTACAGATGTCCATGGACGGCAGTAACCACTTACCATCAGGTGGACTGCATGCTTGTTTGCTTTTTTATTTCTTTTTATTTATATATTTATTAAAAACTTACATCTAAGATTACAGGTTTTCATAATGCGTTAATGTAGTAAATAAATATGTAGATAGAGCCACGGGTATAATCTAGTTTAATCTATATTTTCTTAATGTTTTATTATATTAATCCTTTTTCTTAATATTTTAATGCTGAAGAGTTTGTTTGTTCGCTGGAACGATCTAATCTCAGGAACTACTGGTTCGAGTTGAGAAAATACATATTAATTATATTTGTATTGTATAGTCCATTAATTGAGGAAGGCTCTAGGCTATATGACATCACGCTATGTTTGTTTGTTCTTATGTAGTGGAAAATGCGGGGCAGAGATAGCAATAGAATACCTACTTCTCTCATATGCATACATATACAAAAAACAGACAATTTCAGATAAAAAGAAGAAATATTTATACAAGTTACAGTACGCAAAAAAAGCAATTCTAACAATAAAAAGGTAATTATTGTTTCTTACAAAGAATTGAAAGAACTTTGGCCGTGAAAGCGGTCTATTTATCTTTTTTATGTTGGCAGCACTTTATTTACGGTGTCGTTAGGCTGGTAACCTTGGGATATAGAAATGGCTTTCACTGGTCCTAATTCTGAAGATGATTTTATTGTACATAAATAAACCTATTTTAGTTTATACATTTCATTACAACATGAAAATAATTCGCATATGTATGTAGGTATGTTTGTGTATTATTATGTATGTTTATATATTTATTAGGTGTATATATTTATATATTTACCACCACCGCACCTATTTTTAGCGTGAATCAGTTCTTGCGTGAGGTTGAAAGGTATGGTTGCTAGTTCACTTGCTTTTGAGGCGAACATCCTAATCCGCGGGAGTAGCATCGCAGCTGTGACCGACTTCAAATAGAACACCTGTTCTGTATGAAGTTGGTTACGGATGCCCATGGGTGGCAGTGATCACTTACCATCACGTGGATTGCATACTCGTTTGTTACTTCAGTCTGATAAAAAAAAAAAACAAAACAGAAAAAACATGATAATTTTGATCTTAAACTGCCAGCCATAGACTCCTGTAATCGACCTCAAAGACCTTCGTTGATCACGTTTCCTCAAAACAATCATTATTTGATTTTTTACCCATCATTGCAAATTACATTGCAAGATATGACCGAAAACGTAAACATTAACGTAGTGACCGTTTACATTTGGTCCATACATTGCAATGAGTCAATCGATGTAAAGGAAACGTAAAGAACTCGTACTAGCCACTAGTAGAATTGAAGAACTAAGATGGAACGCTTCTCGTGTCTGCATTACCACACCAAATAGGGTTGCCAACATTTCATCGACAAAAATAATATTTTTCAAAGTAAGCTAAAAAATATAGTACCTACACTTACAAAACATAGTATTTTATGGGAAAAGCATAACACGTAGACAGAATATACTATATTTTCATGTTTTTTTTTTAATTTTATATTTTTATTGTAACAAGTGTTATGCTTCTATTAAAGGTTCTGATGGATTTGTTTGTTAGATTTTGTTGTGAAAAATATAGTATTATAGCGTTATTCTTTCAATAGTACATAGTACGCAGACCCGAAATACAGTACAATACTATATTATAGTGCGGTTGGCAGCCCTAACACCAAAAGAGAACACGGCTTATACACCGTTAGAAAATAAAGATATACAGTGTGACAGTAATACTAGAATAGTTCAACCATGATTCTGTAATTTTACGTGTCATTATTATCCTTACATTCAGAATTGTTGACAGTTTTATTCTTCTATACACTCCTCTTTGAACCATCTTTTCCAAAATGCTCAAGGTAATGGGTATAAAATTAAATAAAACATTAATTTTGTGGTCTTTATCATTAATAATTTTATGGTCGGTAGCATTATCTTGTCTTTCAGAGATATTGTTATGCTATAATTAGTTGGAATAAGCTTAGAAAGGCTAGAATATTCGCCGCATCTCATACTCAAAGCATTAAACATCGTGCATAACATATCATACAAATATCATCGTATTCGAATACGTAAATTTGCAATAATCAAAGCGACACAGAACATAACCACTCTCGTCGACCGCTACTGCGGTTCTGGTGGTTCTGCCGTTCTGGTTCGAGCGACCGAGCACGGAGCACGATCTCGCCTTGCAATGGCCGCGTTCGGAGCGGCAACGTCGCACTGTAAGGCCGGCGGTACACTGCGCCATTACATTTGCGCCATTAATCATGAGATTCATGAGATATTGCATTTTCTGTGGAATTTCTCAAATTGCTACACGTTGAGCTGTGAACGGATGTTTTTAAATTTTTGAATTGTTTGCGCATATATTTTATATTGTATTTATGGCTTACGTAATTTTAATGAGTCTTCAACATGAACTTGAATTTGAATTTTGGAAGCAAAACCTTGTATTTAATGTTCTTTAAAATATATATAGTATGTTTAATATGTAAGTATATTTATCATTCAGGTTGTATTGATTGCTATGTATTATACTAAGTATAATATGTTACTAACATTTGAACAGAAGTGAGAAATATGTATAAACGGTAATAATTAAATAGTCATCTAAACGTCGAACAATCTCAAAAAACACATTTATAATTTGAATGTACGCAAAAATTGTTCTCTTTGTACAAAGTAATCGAGTTGATGGCTATATTTAAATAAAACGCTTACAAGTTAAGTGGATAAAGCAAGGCTTCCTTTTGTAAGTAGTTACGTTTATCGTTAGAATTTTTAAGCGATTACATTGTTTTGTTTTTGTTTCCTGTGCAGGATTACGTGCCTGTAAAACATAACTACTATAATGTTTTCTTATTGAAATTTTAGCAAAATCTAACTTCTATATTTAATACATAATCTTATTAATATTCTTACTAATATTATGAATGTGATGAGGTTGCGTGTTTGTTACTCTTTCACGCAAAAACTACTAATCACATTTCCCTGATATTCGGCACACAAATAGTTACCTGGATGTATGACCTGGATTACTACATAAGATACCCAATATCCCGGTAAACGTATCTGAAGTGGGTGGAGCCGCGGTTTTGATATAAAGAAATGTATTTTGCATTAAACTTCAGTATTATGAGACCCAGAACATTAGTTTGCTCGATTTTCAAACCAAGATCATTTGACACTAGTTATAAAGCACATTTTTACCTTGTCATCAATTTTCATTTATTAGGACATCATAATAAGGAATGAACAAAAAGTTTTCGTCGCCCTATCGCATAATAAGTTTTACTTGCCCAAGAATGAACGTCGGTGTGTTTTCGCCTTACTCTCGCCTACTTTGTAACTCGGGTCGGGATGACCGACCCAGTCTCCATCCTATACCTACGCATACCTGCTCTAAGTCTACGTAAAGTTTGTTTCCATTGCACATCTTTGCTTACATTTTTAAGATTTTCTTCTATTATTATCTATCTTGATATTACCCGTGTATTTACCACTATTCGTGAAAGGGTGTTATATTGTAAGGTTATTTTATTACTATGCCTCATTGGGTAATTTTAACATTTAAAAAATTTATTGGTAAAAAAAAATTAAACCGTTTACTCAAGGAATTTTGTTGGCAAGATATTTGGTTAGTCGTGTTTGGAATTTAAAGAAAAGGTGATTTAGGTGATAAATATCGCTAGCGTTGGGAGCTTGAATTAAATAAAAAAAAAAAACAGTATAGAATTGTGTACCGTACTTAACGTGGATAAGAATGCTATTTTCAAATTAATGTGAAAGGACGACTTGCAATTGATTAAAATAATGTATCGATTGAATGTCTTTCATTGGAGATATACCCTACAATATTTATTTGAACGTATATTTTCTTGATTTAAAGTTCAACCCAAATGTCAAAGATATCGCGAATTTTTATCTTCATAATAGTACATAAATATTATTGTCAGTATGTTTATTGTTGATACTATGCATTTATTTGTGTTATTTGCGTTTGAAATGTAATAATGTATGATTTTGTTTTTAACTGCAACATATTTTAACGGATACGTCCACACTCCACATGAATCCTCACAACTAACTACAGGTAAAATACCGTAGCAATATCTCGGTACAAACGATACCGTGGACACAGCGCCAAGTACTTCCAGTAAACCCAGCTTAGAACACCTACGTCGTGCTTACTGTTGCCTGAGATCAAGGTTTCCAGAGCCAGCCCGAACGAGTTCTGAGATGTTGTCGGGCTGAGACACAACTTTTACTTGCCTATGTGTTTGTACAGAGCGGAATTGTAAACAACTCGAACAAGTTGGAAGTGCGCAGTGCGCTGCGAATGTCTTTGACGGATTAAGGGGTAAAAAGGCTGTAGAGAATTTGTTGTATGCAATGTATCTCGTTGATCCGCATGGCACAAGGTTCCATGCTGAACAGAAGGGTTTAAGGGCCCTGAATGCTTGTGATAACATTTATAGAATAGCAAGCGTACTCGTGAGAATAGCAGTAATGGTACTTTATGAGTAGAAATATTATATTACTTCTAAATTTGAGTAATTGTACATTATTGAGGGCTTATTGAATATATGGGTTCATATACAGATGTGGAGTATGATATAAATAGATGTTTCGCTATTTCGAAATAATGTATCCGTTTAACATATATGAGAGAACTTTTATCAATACAGTGATCAATAGTTGTAGCACTCTATAATGCGTAAATACACACACATAAAAACACAGATATAACAGGAGAGCCAGATACAAATTAAACAATGCTTTTTACCGACTTCCAAAAAGGAGGAGGTACTCAATTCGTCTGTATTTTTTTTTTGTTTTTATCTTTTTAATGAACGAACATAAAATAATAAAAAATAAAAGTCCATTACTTAACCTCAGTGGAGATAGAGCACCAAGTTATCAACTCTTAAATAACATAATAAGGATATAGATACGTTTAACTTGATATTGATGAATTTTGAATTATGCAATAGATATGTGTGAGCGATAGATGGCCTGAACCATTTTCACTTAACTACAACACAACTCAGTTTAGGAATAGTAATGGTATATAATGATCTAAGGTGCCTGATTCATTTGGTGTTCCCAGAGTGGTCCAAGTCCACTTGGACCACTTTGAGAACCAAGGTTTTAGTGCTATAGTTAGTTACGGACGTTCCCCGGATCATTTCCAAACTAGACCATAGGAAATTTAGGACAGATGACATGATAACTCGATATTAAAGTAAAATTAAGATTTTGGTACAGAACCAAAACAACGTTAGAATGCCGCATTGCGTATTAGTGCTCTGAAGTATGTTTATGTTGCTATTTTAATATACTTAACATTTAATATCTTCGTTAGTAAAGTTATGCATTTATATTTTGATTATATTATTTTTAATAACCATTTATTTTTATAAATATATCTAGTGAAAAAGCTTATGGCCTGCCTGATGGAAAATAGTCATCATCGCCTGTGGATGGGACAGTAGAGGAGTCACCAATGCGATTTTTGTATTGAAAAAGAGCTTGTTGTGCAAGTTTCTTCAAGAGCCCCATGCCATAGTGCTCTGGGAAGACATCGGTTGAAAGTCAATTTCACTTGGACCTCTGTGGCAATGAATTTCACACAGAAAACGGTTTGCCATCCTATTAATTTTTTTAGCCGAAAGGAAAACCTAATGGCGAATTTGGATATTTTTTTGGAGTGCTTCACTTGAATCATCAAGATCGATAGATGAAGTCAAAGCGTTTTTATTACCAATACTTAGGCATGCAAACATCCCCACGAGCCGGAGGCATCACCGCCATAAAAATTGGTAAGATCCTTTGTAGTTCGACTACGGAGGTACGGATGCCATATGTTTCTGCCAGATCACAGCAGTGCTCATCGCTGCTGTGTACTGATTTGAAGGTAGTAAGACAGACATACTTATCCAAAGCATACCATTTTAGTTCCCATTGGTAGCAACGCATTTGTGGCCGACATCAGGTAGCACTTTTTTGTAGTCTTATTTTGAGTTAATTACAGATATCCATGGGCGGCGACGGCCACCAGATGGACTGTATGCTCGTCTGCTTCTTCTGTATATTAAATAAAAACATTATTTTCCATATACGATTCAATGTTTTAACATGTGGCTAAGAGCACCAAAAAAGTGACTGGCCATTGTTTATGTTTGTATTATAAGTTATAAGTACTCACTTAAAAGTGTCAAATTTGACTCCGAACGGTTGCCACCCGGCACCCAAAAGCGATATTACTTGCATTTCACGATAACAATGCAATCTACTATCAACCTTATTTTACGCACATAAAGTTCACGAAACTCGCTTTCAAAATGTACCAAGTATAGCGGGATCGAAATAAGAAAACTTGGAACTATGCTTTCACGGATCGATCGTGCGACGTTGCCGCTCCGTGCACGCCACTTTCCGAGTTGCCGCCATAGCCATATTTATTTTTACTGCTTGTTGCCAATCAATTAAATTATAGGAGGGAATAATGACACCTGTTCTGGAGATGACACTGTAAACAGCTTGCTTAGGAATTGATAACCGTTATAGAATTGATACAAGTAGTTATTTATTTCACCTACTATTTAAACGTAGTAGTAGTTGCTTCGAAGACATTTTGCAGTAAAAATAATGTTGTTTTTTAAACGACTGCGTCAGAACGGCAAGTTTTTCGAGTGTTAGTATGTCCGTACATTTCTTTGGCACGTTCTACACAAGGTTGGATTTAGCATATGAGATGATGTTGGATTTGTCTTACCTACGAAAATGACATATTTTTTTATATAGTTTTTGCGAATAACAAAGAAATAGAACGGAGGGAGCAATATTTCCTTATTATAATAATAAAGATATAGCTATATAGCCCTGCACAAGGATTTGGCTTAGTTTCATGGGGACCATGGACTTAAAACATAATTCACAAACACCACAAGTACCGTACAGTACAAAATCTAAACTCATCTTTGAGATTGCAATCTGGGCGGGGGTCGAACCCAAACCCCTTTTCACGTCAGACTGTTATGATGACCGCTCCTCCACGCGACTCGTCAAAATATCAAGTGAAAGTTATGAAAAAAATCAACTATAATAAATTAATGAATTATAATAAAAACTTTAAAAATATTTTACACGAATTTAAAGAAATTAATTTAAAGAAAGGGAAATCAACTACTCCCAACACTGTTAATATTAAAACTGTAATTTGAAGTTGTAAATTACATATTATAAATTGGCGCAGGCGAAGATAAACAAAAAATAATAAAAAAAAAAAAAACAACCAAAACCACGTTAAATCCGCAATTGGTTTCCGCAAAAATCTTTAATTCGTCAAATCGTGAGTTTAAGTGTAATTACGCCTTTTTGTAGTAACATTTTATCTATTTCAAGAATGAGATAGAAGCATTTACTTTACGTACACTTCTACCTCGTTTTTCTCGTTCGAAGGGGAGGAACAGTTCCATAATCTTATGTATCCTTTCATAGGGGTAGCCCGAAACTATTGTACGTTTATACGACTAGCATTGTATGAATATACCCTATTTTGTACTGTGCTTCTTGTATTGCACCTAAATTTACCAATTTACTAAATTGACCACCTAGCCTGTTGGGTGTTGTTAAAATTACATCATTATGAGTTCCAAAAGGACTCTCATATAAGTATATCTGCTTAATAATAAGAGTCACATCCTAACACGTACATCACAAGGTAATGGAACCTAGGTGAATTTGGTATATTATCTTGTGATGTAAGTTCTATAATGTTTGCAATGAAGACATTCAACGAAGTTCTTTTATCTTTATTTTTTTACGTGCATTTTCTTTTGCATCGATATAAATTTAATGAGGTGTGTGTGTGAGTCGAATGTACTTGTTGATAAGTGGTTATTGTTGCTTATGGACATGTGTAACCTCCATTTTTTTAATCACATCTAAGTAGGAAACGAGTATGCACCACCTGACGGTACGTGGTTACAGCCCCCTATGGAAATAATCTTCATAAAACAGGAGTTATATCTAATGAATCACAGCTACATGTAGGATTTCCTACCGTAGTATAATATATAATAATATAATTTATACTATATTTCAGGTCTGCGTACTATATACTATTTAGTAATTAACGCAAAAAGACTATATCTTCTACATCGAAATCTTACAAATAAATCCATCAAGTTCAAACCAAACAAGCATCTTTCTTCTAAATACATATACATATATACATTTATAAAAATAAGAATATTATTGTATACATCGTATGTTTTATGCGTAAAATACGTTATGTGTACTATACTTTTATAGCTTATTTTGAAAAATACTATACCAACTTTGTCGACAAAATGTTGGTAACCTTACCTGCATGTCACTCCCGAGGACTGAGATCATATAACCTCATCTGAAAGTGAGCCTATAACCATGTCCTTCTACCTAAACACAAGAACTGCTTCACGTTAGAAATAGGTGCGGCGGTGATAGTCTTCTAGAAGAACTACACTAGTTCTACTAACAGCATATGCGTGAGGAAGTGTACGAATATGTATGTTTACTTTTGAATATGTAATTTTTGCGATTTATTCAAAAAATACTTATTCGAAAATAAATCAATATTTAATGTACATTTGTAATACGTAATGGAATTATGAATATCAATATGGCGGAAACTTTGAGATAATATCATATATTTATTTTTATTTAATTTAATTAATTCGATTACTATTAAATGTTTGAATTACGTAAAACTGGCGTCTGCTTTTTCTTTTCTGCTGTAAATATTGACTGCCGTCCATGGACTGATCAATGAACTCCAGATAAGATCAGACTTAACTGAGCAGCAACAGGCCTGTGGTCAACCACAGGCGTGTTCTGCTTCTAAGGACTATGTCGGAACGCCTCGGATGAGTATTTCGCTTTTACCACTCCCTTCATACCATTAGTTTCCATCCCGGCTTCATAAGAGTAGTTTATTAGGTAGAAATATGTGTTAGATAGAAATGTAAGACACGCAGGCGTAGACCGATGTGACAGAAAAAAGGCTCCAAGCATATTAGATCAGAAGTAACGAAATGTAACAGTCAGGCGTAAGGTTTCAATATTGTAATGACTTAAATCAAATTGTATTAAATAAAATAGGCAGTAATTATGTTAATCACTTGCCTATTATACGTGTTATTCTAAAATATGTGAGTAAGACATTCTTACAAAAATCACCATTTTGGATTGCATTCTTTTTTGAATCAAGTTATACTTGTCTATGGCGAGTCGTGTTCAATGTCTGCGCTCATGCTGAAAATTGACTATCGTGGCTGACAACATTAATGTCAAAACGTAATAGTAGTGTAGCAAAATATGCAAAATTATTTATAGATTATGGAGCAATATGAATCATTAATATTTTCATTTTACTTGATATGAATATATTTTTTAAAACGCAATGTGTTATTTTTAAGAATTACCAATTTATTTACTGATATTTCATTTATATCAATTTTAGTTGTATTTGAATTTTGAGTTTGAATGTTTATATTTATTGAGATATGACTATTTAAACTTAGTTCTGAAAAGTCGTGAGCTATAATTTCCAAAAAGCGTAGATATTGAATTTATATGCCAGCTGTCAAATGAAGCATGTCAATGTCATTTGTCATTGATTCAAAACAACGACATATTCGAATTCGATATTTATTTTGTTACCTATAATTTGAACTTTAGAAGTCAATATGAATTCTAGTGACGAAATACTAAACGATTTGCTTTTAAACGATGCATATAAGACTTTGCCGGCTTTTCTAGACCGTTTTGATAGTCTTATAAGCAGCGAGATATGTGTAAAACATGTAGATCCGGTAGATGATATCGATGTAGATTTTATGAATGAAATTAATACGTTTCCTACCTCCGAAGCCATTTTGGAGTTTGGAAGGAGTCTGAGGGACTTAAAATGTGTGATTTCGGACTCTAGGGGTAGAAAACATGAGGCTTGGGTACAGTACATGGGCCTTACAGAGTTACGTATTAAGGAGGCGAATGTGCCGTGGACAAATCAAAATCCAGTTTACAGGTGATGTTTTTTATTAGTTGGCAGAACCGATTTGACTCCGAAAGCACCACCGTCACTTATTTCTGCCTAATAACAGTAGTCCTGAGCGCTGTGTTGTGTTTTAGAAGGGTATGGTAAGTGAGACATACTGATCCCAGGAGGTCCAAGCCAGTCCTCTGGAGCGTCCCTATCGGTTGACCTATGGTCTATTTTAGGACTGATCTTCATTGTCAACCCATTATTGTCCCACTGCTGGGCACGGGTCTTTTCTCAGGATGGGAGAGTTTTAGGCCACCATGCTGGCCAAGTGCGAAATGACAAACTTCACACAGCTTTGAGAACTCTTTTTTTTTTAGAGAACTCTCAGATGTTCAGGTGCCACTTATCATCAGATGGACTTCATAGTTGTTTGCTACTCCATTACTACACAATGCAATACACACACATGCTTAAACACACGCTTTCTACACTCATAGCCCCACACTAGGATTTTCTCCTGTGTCGTGGGTGCCATGGACACACAAACACGAATACACAAACACCCAGACCCAGAACAGAAACATAAACTCATCATTCATATTTCTGTCTGGCCGGGAATCGAACCCGGGACCCACTGAGTGTCAGACCGGTATGGTGACCGCTCAACCACGTGGGTCGTCATTACTATAACGGGCAAGGCCAGTTTAGTGTAGAACATTAAAGCATTTAATAGTAAGTGTATGATATCTCAAAGGTTTCCCCATATTGATATATTCTAGAATCAGAAAACATTTATTCGCTGACAAACAAATTTCATTTCGTTTTGTATATACAGTAGAATCAGTTTATTATGACTTCGCTTATATTGACCAACCGGTTATTTTGACGTTATTACAGTACGAAGTTTGGTTTGTATATAACGTAATACCTGTTAGCGACCCCATGCTACAGGAAAAAGCAAATGTTTTTGCTGCATTTTGGTATTCTCGAATTCAATTGTTCTAAACCTGGATCAGTTGTTTTAAAGTTCGACATAACATTGAGATGAAAATTGTCGGTGAATCTTCGTCAAAAATATAGTACACACATGTATCATGTGTACTTATTACGTCCAATTTTTATTTTGATTTAATGTAGGTACTATGTTTCTCTATTAAAATAAATAAGTACATACATTTTCTTTTTTGTTCTGTATGACGTCCGCTTATTATGACGTGTTTCTCAATTCCCTTCGATGTCATTATAAACAGATTCCACTGTACATACTTCAATCTACAAGACTTTAATTCCACTTGGGATTGATGTCATTGGAGTGGCTATTCAAGAGAACTGCATGCTGGTAAAGTTTCTCAGAAGACTTCTTGATTGCCAAGCTCTTTATAATTGTTTGCATACTACATTTAGGAATAATTTAAAAACATTAAAACAAAACACCCTACTGCTTAAAACTTAAAATTCTTGTTCATAATTATATACAGGGTGTAAATGACAGCGTACCGAAAACTTTAATGGTAGATTTGTGACACTAAAAGAATAAAAAATAACTCATCAATTTTCCTCAAAAATTATTGGTTCCCGAGTTGGTCATTTTTGAGCGCGCAATGTATTGTGAACAACGCGCGAGATCATTGACCGAACGTCGAACAGCGGATAGCGTTCATTACATTATTTTAACCTATTGCTGGTTTCGTGAAAATCAATAATAGGAGTCTTTTTTTAATATTCAATATCTGTAAAAAAAATGCATAAAAAATTGGAAAAACCGAGAAAAAAGTGATGAAAAATTCCAATGCCATAAGCACCAGAATCGTGTCAGGAATCCATAGTTTTAATATTTGGTATGCTGTCATTTACACCCTGTATATTTAATTTAATGAGTTTTTGTCAAAATAGTCAAGTAAAGTATTATAATACATATATTTCTATTGGTCTATTTACTAGCTTTTATTTGATACCCGACGGTGACTACTTTCTAATAGGTGGACCATCTGCCTTATCGTTATGTAAAGCTTTAAAAAAGGTAATCGTAAAACATTGTTCACAGGTCATTAAATGAAGTAATACATGCATTTAAGAGACAAGTGGAAAGCCTTGATCATTATTTCGCTGTCCTTGACAGGATACAGGAGTGTTGTACAGTGATGGAACCCGTCACACCAACCTATACGCATGGGAAGAGGATAATTGTGTTAGGTTACTTTTTTATGTTTGTTATATTTTTTAAGATCCTTTCATATGCAGTAGTACCCTGAAATTAAGCGATAGGGACTGATAACAGCTGACCCGTTATCGGTATCCAAAGGACGTTCCAAAGGATGTATATATATGTCCTTTGGAACTTCCGAACGTCCGAATGTATATGTACATTGTCACCGTCTACATATATGTATATATAATAAGAATGAAGTAGCAAACAAGTGGGCAGTCCATCTGGTGGTTAATGGTTACTGCCGCCCATGGACATCTAAGCAACTTCATGTAGAACAGAGGATCTATCGATCACAGATGCGTTGCTTCTCCCGAGGACTGGGATGGTCGCCTCCTATATTAGTGAGCTGGCAACCACACCCTTTTAACGAAACGCAAGAACTGCTTCACGCTAGAAATTGGTATATCGCCGGTCCAACTATACTAGTTCCACAACTGAAGATAATGACTGGTGATAC
>DWNE01005478.1:0-13950 GCA_018249875.1 Cecropterus toxeus | reverse complement strand
GTTCGTGACTTTGATTGTGTTTCTATAAACCTTATATTCTGGATGAGTTCATTACATTTATGATTGATTCGTTTTATTCAAATTAATTTTCTTGTCAATAATTTTAAGTTCAGTCGACGTATATTTTTTCCATAATATTTTTCTTTTTTTAAGAATGAAGTAACATGCAGCCCACATGATGGTAAGTGGTTACTGCCACCCATGGATACCTATGAGCAACTTCATATAGAACAGGGGTTCTATCTGAAGTCGCTCACAGATGCGTTGCTTCTCCCGAGGATTAAGATGGTCACCTCATATATAAGTGAGCTGGCAATCACACCCTTCCACCAAAACACACGAACTACTTCACTCTAGGAATAGGTGTAGCGGTGATACTTTCCCAGTCGAACTACATTGGTTCTACCACCTGGAAAATTATTTCATATTTGGTTTATATTTACTAAAGTTATCTTTATTTTTAGGGTTCCGTACTCAATGGAAAAAAACGGGACCCTATTACTAAGATTCCGCTATCCGTCCGTCTGACACCAGGCTCTCATGAATTGAGATGGCTCGAGAATTAATATTTTCACAGTTGATGTATTTCTGTTGCCGCTACAACAAATACTAAAAGTTTTATAAAATAAATATCTAAGGTGGGCGCCCACACAAAAAATATTATTTTTTGCTGGATTTCTCAAATTGATTTATATGTCATAAGTCTTACTAAAATTATAGAGAAGAAAGTATGTTTCATATTGTTTCTCCTAAAAACTACTATTCGAATCTATTTTTCAAACCTTAATTTATGACCTGATCTATCAAATAGGCTTCTCTTAACTGAAATAAGCTAACTTATAGTAAAGCCGACCCGCGTGGCGGACCAGTCACTTTACCTGTCTGACACGCAATGGGTACCGGGTTCGATCCTCGGTCAGGCATAAATCTGAACGATGAGTTTACATTCTGTTCTTGGTCTGGGTTTGTGTATTCATCTTTGTGTCCATGGCACCCACGACACAGTAGAAAATCTTAGTGTGGAGCTATGAGTGTAGAAAGCGTTTATAATAAATCTGAACTACACTCCTTATTGTAACATGTTATTCATAATCTACATAAGTCACATAAGAGGTTATGTACGATTAGTTATACGATAACCTGCGGCCATGTTTATGAAACATTTATGTTTAATTTACACTACGATAACGGTGGGTTTTGTTATTTAAAAGTTACTGCGAAATATCGTTTATGAGATCATTAAGTTAGTTTGCATATATTATATGCGTCATTTATTGCATAACGTATGTTAATTTGACTTGACGAACAGTATAACATTCGGAAATATTTGAAAATTAATTGCACCTACTTAATTAAAAAATTAGGGTTGACCTAACCACGGATCTAATACGAAATTTGCATTGGAAGTAATAAAAATGTGTTCACATTTTAGGGAGTATCTTAGAGCCTGCGGTTAATAAAAGGAATTAACTGTTATCTTTGTCTTTTTCAGACATGAAATAGTCAATTTTCTATTCACTAAACGATTGAACCACTACGGTACTTAGTTAAAGTATTTTGTTAAATTTACCAAAATTTTCATTTCCGTTCCTTTACAGTACAGTAAGAATATTATTGTACGTTCTAAAATCCTATACCACCTACCAGGCGCCCATAACATCGAAGCTATACATCTGTCATTACAACTTTTATTTCGCACAAGCACTCTTAGTCCACCGATAAAAGAGCGGGCTATTAATCAAGTTGACAGAGTCCAAGGAAAACACATTAGAAGTTTGTAAAGTTTAGCGGAAGACGGTGCAGGTGAGGCAAATAGCGTCGATAAATTTAGAGAGCGATTTCTGATTTGTGCTCGGGGGAAATAAATGAGGAAATATTTATAAACTCATTTTCGTAAGTACAAGTGGGCGATTCTTTAGAACGTAACTTTTATGATTTCACAATTAAATACATAAATTAACGAAATAAAATATAACTTTCAGGTTTTATTTGAAATATAGACTTATCGAGGTCTTTATAGCATAAATTCATTGATCTGGCATTTTATATTTATAACTGACATATTATATTATACCATTTATTTATTAATTTGACGTACATAGAATAGTAATACGTTGAATTGGTCTTCATATACATAATTGGTAATATAATTTTCATACTTTTATCTACTGAATATCATAACCCGGACCGGACTGGACTACATAATTTGAAACAATCTTGGAAATTTTCGAAGACATGGAAATGCGAGTAAAAACCATATAGAACCCTTGTTCTATATGGTCTTTACTATGCTCATATACCTCATATGCTCCGTCTATAAGAAAGTCAGTAACCTGTATGCCCACTTAACACCAGCTGCATCATATGGCTTCCATTACAAAACTCTGAAATACACAATTTATTTCCAACCTCAATTAAACTGTCGCGTTCCTCTTTCGTAATTACTATAAAACCCTATACTTAAGGAGACGGATTGCATCGCAAAAACTAGCGTCAAGTTGTCTTAGACAGAAACTCGGAGAAATATGTCTAGAATTTATCCGGCTCAAAGGACCAACTCGAAAGTTTCAAGATTCTTCGCGAGATGGCGCGGTGCTATGAACTTTTCTTTGTAGCAATTGTAAAATTTACTTCCTTGTCGTCTTGTGAACTAGCTCCAACGTGTTGATTACCCCTTTTCAGCGGAGTTTCAAAATTTCGACAGTACCTGAAAAAGACAATGTTATCTTAGATGCAGTTTTATAACAGGAAATTTAAAGTTTCAGCATTTTTATTCCAAGAACATGTTAGTGTTGCTAACATTGTTATATTTTGTTTAAACAAAGGTATTCCGACCACGTTAGATCTTTTGATATATGACGTCACAATCCATACTATATACTATATATTACCTACTTAGATTATGAAGCAGTAGAGTTTGTTTAGTTGAACACGCTAATCTCAAGAACTACTGGTTCGAATTGAAAAATTGTTTTTGTGTTGAACAGTAAATTTATCGTGGAAGGCTTTAGGCTATATAACATCACGATATGTTTGTTTTTAATAGATTGTTCTCTCATAAACGCGGGTGAAACTGCGTGGCACAGCTAGCACTCAATAAAGTTACTGTAAATATACAAAATATAAAGGAATATTTAAATAAGAGTATAAGAAATGTCTGTAATGGAAAAGACAGTAATAACATATAATCATCATTATTACATAATCAGCATTTACTTAAAACTGTTATAAAGTAAACTTTTGTAATGGTGCCAGTTTTTATTTCATAGTAATGTATATCATTATTTTGAACATGAAAAAGCTTCTTCCTTATATCTATATTACCTATCATATGTTTTTACACGTTCTGCACTAAGAGCCCCACACTAGGATTTTATCCTGTGTCGTGGAAGCCATGGACACACACAGAGACGAATACACAAACACCCAGACCCAGAACAGAAATATAAACCCATCATTCACATTTCTGGCCGGAAATCGAATCCGGGACCCACCGCGGGTCGTCATAATTATGTTAAAATCCATAAAGCCATAACACAAAAAAAAGATTTCATTGCATGCAATTTATATTTCCCCTCGCTCGCTAAACCTCTATTAAATTATAACAAAAACTCAAAGAGACATTGGATTGAACTCCACCTAACGAAACTTGCAATCGAGTTATCCGAAGACATGAAATGTCAACTTTGCATTGACCGCCTCATCAGGACTTCCGTCTCTATCCTTCCCCCTAAATACGAAAGAGACGACCATCCCAGCCGGCGGCCATCCACAAACTATACAGCTAGTTATTAAACGCTACCTGAATAATTCATAACGGGAGGGTAGAACGAAATAACTTTGTAAGT
This sequence comes from Cecropterus toxeus, assembly GCA_018249875.1. Lineage (NCBI taxonomy): Eukaryota > Metazoa > Arthropoda > Insecta > Lepidoptera > Hesperiidae > Cecropterus > Cecropterus toxeus. The sequence goes on along the minus strand of DWNE01005478.1, from coordinate 10,102 downwards.
TCCAGTGGCACCGGTTGCAACAAAGTTTAAACTTTATCGTCGCACGAAAAAGTCCAATTTGGCACGGTTGCTCCTCTCACATTTTTATAACTGTCTGACTTGGAGCAACCTTAAGAGATTTGAAAATCAAAGGAGTTAAATGCTTTCAAAGTTTATTTACTATTGATTTTTTCTTTTTCGACTCAGGTATTGAAATTGAAACGTTATGTACCCTTTAAAGTAGTTTTAAGAAGTTGCACAAACAATTTCACTTGGTAATTTGGATTTCCAAGTTTAAGAGGTTTAAAAGAATTTTCAGTGGAGCCGAAGTGTTTATTGTAAGTTCAGAAGTTCGGTCTACTTCTGTGTAAATTGAATAAGTTTTTGACATCAAAGTTAACTATGTTACTTCCACTTTTATCTATACAAAGAAAAAAGTGTTGCAGATACTTTAACGTCAAAATAACATCCTTTATACCAATTCAAAATTTATCGTGGTATCGTCTGTCAGTGTCTTCTGGATAATCTTCAAAATGGCATCCGCGCAAAAAAAACAAAACCGGCGAGAGTCCTACACGCCGCCATTGCAGGCGCACATTTTTTTTTATACCTAAACCTAATGATAAGGCAGACGGGCTACCTGATGGTAAGTAGTCACCGTCGTCTATACACATTTCCAACACCGGGGAGTCGCCAATGCATCGCCTGCTTTTAAGGAGAACTCTTTTCACACCTTTTTTTAAGAGCCCCATGTCATTGCGTACCGGGTATACCTCGGGAGGAAGCTCATTCCACATCTAACACGTCTGTGGCAAAAACGAACGTATTGCCATGGTAATAAAAAAGCCTTCTTTCCCCCCTATTCCTCCATTTATAGGCGCCATTTAAAAAAATATGCTCTCTCAGTCTGCTCAACTCAATTAGTATTGTATGTTACATATATTATAATCCGTCAAGCCATGTGGGCTGTAGCGCGTGTCAAGGAAATGGATCTACATATAAACATACATACATACGCTTAAATAAAAAACCCTCCTTATGACGCTTTCGAGTAAAACTCGCAATAGTAAAAAATATTTTTCATAAGCAATGAGTGTTGTTAGCAATAAGACGCCACACATTTAAGAATATATACGAACATAATATACACAGATTACAGAACACAAAGGCATACCCTTGCTTTGTCAAATAATTTGCCTCTCCCTTACAAGTAATAAAGCTAAAACGCCATAATTCAGGGGAAGTTAGAAAAGATTCAAAGAATTAGAGATCTTTGAACAAAACAATGGCGGCCGTCGCCCGGCGCCCCACACTTTACGATAATACGTTATGTGAATTATGTTCTCAGATGAGGCCAACCGCGAAATTTAAATAATTAAAATATCCTTTCAGAATGTTAATTTTTAATTATGATGGTGTTACGGTGCTTGGTTGGTGTAGGCGACTTTAGTGCGAATTGTTTCTGCATGAAGTATTTTTCTTGCAATTGAAGCAAACGAGCATGCAGCCCACCTGATGGTAAGTGGCGACTGCTGCCCATGGACATCTGTAATTAATCCCAGATTAGATCCCTCTACCCAGAGGTTAACCACAAATGCCTTGCTATCCCGGAGAACAAGTTGAAACGCCTCAGATAAGATAAGGTGGAGCTTCCAGAGTTGAACCACAAAGAGTTCTACCACTGAAATGTGTGTAAATACAGAGTGGTGTATGGTTCACGAAGGGCATTTTAGGGGTAAGAATAAAAGTGCATTATCCTCTGGTGTTGGATGATACGCCTCTAGGGTTAAAATTTTAGACCTATAACTGTAGTTTCAAAATCTTAATAGTACACTAAATTAATAATTATTTGTTGAGAAAATGTATCTCATTTATAAAGTAAAACTGCTTTAGTAATCGTTGTTATTTGAAATTTAATGAAATATAAAAACGTCGCGATAAATAAACAAACACATAAATGTATGGGTTAAGTCGGCGAGAGAATGAGATATATACATTACACAGTATTTTATATGTAATATGTTTTACGTTAAAATATATAATATTTTAAACTTGGTAAAAAATAATAAACCTTACATGTAACCTAAGACTTCTGATACTCTTTATCACTTGTAGGCTTTTCAGAAGTTTCACTTCTGCCGTCTATAAATTAAACGTACTCTTTTTTTTAAACATAATGTATTAATTATGTTTGAAAAAAATCGGTTCAGGTGTTAGAATAATATAATTATACAAATTTGTCTAGATCCCCAAGGAATAATAGAAAACCATGACTTTGTTTTTATGGATTAATTGTTAATTACACATGAAAGCTCAATAAGGACAGACAAACTAAGGGTATTATACATTAATTTTCCATTCTAATAATATCTATCAACCACAAAGATAATGATGAACAAATTGATATTCGGATAAAAACACCTTAATCGGATCTTTTAAACTTTTGTCCGGATCTTTTCATCAAGTTTGTATAAAAATCTTTCCTTTTCCGACTGAGATTAGGGCGATGGACCTCAAAGAAGAGAAAACCAATTATTCGTTCATTCGAAAACAAATTAGGGTTTAGAAAGAGTCAGGGCTTAAAATACAAAAACTGTTTTGGGCTTATTTTGGGGTGAAAGTAATGTAGAGCTTAGTGACACAAAGCGTGTAAACTACTTAAAATCTAAAGAACTCCTGTAGTAATTTTACGATTTAACTCTTTTTTGATAAGCTATTAATAATATTGAGCTATTGATCCGGAGGAGAACCACCGCAACACCTATTTCTAGCGTGAAGCAGGCCAATGCGTTTCGGTGGAAGGGTGTGGTTGCCAGCTCACTTATATATGAGAAGACCACTTTAGTTTTCGGGAGTAGCAACGCATTTACGATGGACTTAATATATAAAGAAATAATAGAATCCCTGTTCTACAGAAGGTTGCTTACAGATGTCCATGGGCAGCAGTAACCACTTACCATCAGATTAACTGCATGCTCGTTCGCTACTTCATTCTTATAAAAAAAACTAACTTATATACATTGAAACGTTTTATTATAAAATTTAATAATGAACATGAAAACACTCGTAAAACTCAGTTTCTATCAGAGCAATGTTATATGTGGGTAAACACAGCTCTATATAATTACAACAAATAATACCAAATTGGATGTCACGCTGAATAACTTCTTTAAAGGAATTATAACGCTCATTTGCCTTAAATTAGGTGAATCCTATTACGTGTACAAACAAATTAAGCAATTAATTCAAGTGACGTATATTAATTTAATTATCTGTACTGCTTTTATAATATAGAACTTAATTTTCTGTTGATAAAATATGCCTCATTAACACAAGTTATAAGTGGTGGTAACAATATTATTTAATTAATATCTAATTAGGTATTTACATTATATGGTAGAAATACGACTACACCTATTTCTGCCTATAACTGGTGTTTTATATAGCTGCTATTTTTGTGTGTGTGTGTGTGTGTGTTTGTAAGCGATTTTTATTGATGATCGACGAGAAGTTTGTAAGATGTGGTAAATGGAACGGTTATAAATTTTTTTCAAATTAATCCACAAGGATAGCTCTCTATAAGCAGCAATAACTTGTTACCAACATATGAATTGCTCATTGCAGTTTATATTTCCAGCTTTTCATTTGCGAATGACACTTTGGTATAAAATCTAAGTAGCAAATGAGCATACATCATAGCCTCACACTAGGATTTTACTCCTGCGTCGTGGGTACCATGGAACCACAAAGACGAATAAACAAACCCAGAACACAATCTAGATCCTTCATTCCGATGTCTGTCTGGCGGGGGATCGAACCCAAACCCACTGCGTGTCAGACCGGTATGGTAAGCCCTCCGCCACGCGAGTTGTCTAATAATAGTCACAAACATAAATTTAATACTAGGTATAAATAAGTGGAACTAAGCCCAGCAGTAAAACGCTTAATTAAGGGTTGCTGAGCTAATGACAGAAATGACAAATCTATACAACCCTAATGACTACTCCAAACAAAGGCTCGAATTCATAATAAATTGAGGGACCTTTGTCTAATACCCAAATCGATTCCATTTAACAATATTTCTATAAGAAACCCTTTCTTCCTTAAGCCCTTTGTCCTGACAGTAGGCAAAGTTTAGGTAATTAAATTTTTATATCCTCTTTTCGTGCTCGGTCTAAATGAGCCCGAATATTTTTGTTGGGGACGCGGGGAAATTTTGACAACGGTCTTAATGGCTTTCATTTATGCTTTGGGGTTTCAGGCGGTTTTTATATTCGGGTGTCTTAATTTATCGTTTAAAATGCCTGAAAAGAAACTACGTCTTTTGATAGGATAGTGGCGAAGTCTACTGTATTTTTATCAATTTTATTCGTTACTTTATTTATTAGTCTTATACGTTACGTCTTTGAGATGGTTTTTCGAGGAACCCTATATTTTTAGAAAGGAAAAGGTATTTTGTAATTTTTCGTAAAATATATTTGTGTGATGTCTCTGCAGGATCAGTTCTGGCAAACCCAATATTAGTTCTTGTAAATTAATTGACAAAGACACTCAATTTAATAATAGTAAGTATTCAAGTATGTTCTGTATTTTCTGCATGAATATAACATGTATCTTGATTATTATGGCAAGAGTCCTATTTCCTCGATCTACCTTACCATTTTTCTAAAAGAATGAAACAGATAACGAATGAAATATACCTGAGGGTAACTGGCATATCTCTAATCATTTTAATATGTAACGAGTACTCACGATATACGGTTTTTGAATTTCTTTTTGCCGATATTTCGACCCAGTTACATGGATCGTGGTCACGGCGAAACTGCGGTGGTGGGGATAAACCGTTGACAAGCACTAGAGATAGATTAACCTATCTACCCTACGTCTACTTCGTTTTTCTTTTTTAGGTTCCATATCACGACACACAACACTAACTGTATCCCTACGCACCGAACTTTGCATTATTTGCGATTTACATAAACTAACCACTGGATTCGACGTTTGCGCTAATTTAAACCCATCTTCTCTGTTCAAGTTTTTAGGATGGAAAAAAAAATATCGACAAAAAGAAATTCAAAAACCGTATATTGCGAGTACCCGTAACATACCTATTAAAATGTAGATAATTCGCGGAATTGATACATTTTAATAGGATATAGCTGATTAAATCAGCATAAATCATATATCACTAAGCAATTTCATATAGAACAGTGGTTTTATCTGAAATCAATCACAGATGCGTTGGTTCTCCCGAGGACTAACTTGGTCGCTTCATATGAAAGACAACCACAACGCCCTTCCATCAACAGCAAAAACTGGTTCTTGCTAGAAATAGGTGTTACCGATGGATACTGTGTTTTATCTTGCACGTAAATTGTTCTTATAAAATTTCGATATTCTCCGAAAATATCTTAACGCCCCAATCCAACTAAATAAATATGCAAATACCTAATAATGCAATCAAAAATCCATTTTCACGATGAGACGTCGTCAAGTGAATTCCAAAATTGTTTAGGAATAACCAAGTCAATACATTATTATGGAGATTAAGCGTAAAATACGACTTAAGAGTGCAATTAGCTGACACGAAATTGGTCAAAATTTGAATAATTTTATGCAAATTCCACCTTGAAAGAGGATTTGTCATATAAAAATTGACATCTCTATTTTAATTTGGAAAGAAGTATAATATGTTTATTAACGTAAAAATATGAAATTATATATCTGATGTCACGCACGTATGTTTCATTTATGTCTCTAAGAATTAGAAGCTTCCGGCTATCATCTACCAGTCTGGACCAGTGCATATTGCCTTCATTTAGAACTTCACCTATAGAAAACATCGATTTTGTAGCTTGTTTCACCTGATAAACACGCAACTTCGACAAATGAAGTCACTTAGGATTTGAATATTGGACCTTCATACTACCATATCGTAAAAGACGACTAAAAAACCGCTTTCTACTATAATAGCCTCACAGTAGAATTTTCTCCTATGTTGTGGGTGCAATGGACACACGAAGACGAATACAAACACCCAGACCAAGAACAGAAATCTAAACTCATCATTCACATTTCTGTCTAGCCGGGGATCGAATCCGGGACCCACTACGTGGTACGCCGGTATGGTGACCGGACCGCCACGCGGTTCGTCGAATGAAGAATGGATTGCTTTGTTCATTCTCAATGTGCACACATGCAAACACTAACACGTAAGCACATTCATAGATCCATACCACAGCAAGGTACAACTATTTGCTTTTCTCTAGGATAAAAAGCGTAAAGTTGAAGCAAGCCAATAATTTTACTGAAAATGCTTAAAATCACACTCCAACAAAATATCCCCTTTAAGCATTTTCGCAGTAGAAACTTGTTTAAACAGTAGATTTATGCTAAACGTTTGCGTGGCCTCCGGATTTTTATAGCCACATAAAAAGTAAATTCAAATTAACTCCTGATGTAACTCCAACTAACTTGAACCCTCCTTCGAAGGAATTATTGCCCTTTTTAATAGCTAATATGATAAGGTTAACTTTGGTAGTTAGGTGTTGTAATTTAAAACGAATTTTTAAGTAGCAAATAAAGGGAACGCGTTCGGAAAATAGAAGCGTAATTAAAATTTGGAGATTGGTTAATTTGTAACTGTAACGGACTTTCGTATTACATTACATTTAATCGTTGATGTAAAAATGTAAATTAGTTTTTTCAGGAACATAAATATTTAAAAAAAATGCTTGTTTTCAAAATAATTTTGATTGTACTTTAGTATTATTAGCCGTACGAAACCAAAAATATAGACCTGTAAGACTAGAACAGAAAAAACGATTTTTTAATATATTATTTCTTTTAAGGCAATCAAATGTTAGTTTCATTAATTACTATTATTTAACGCAATGAAGTAAGAAGTAATTATTACTTTATGTAATAAGTGACATATACATAAAAATACGATTTCATACGCGCTAATAACAGTCGTCGATTTGTCCTTTTCAAAGGACCAAATAAAAAAACTTTCCAATGAAACGCTGGAAAACTCCCGTAACGAAACTCATCGGCATGTACCTAGCACGGTGAATATTAATATTGAAATGAGGACTGAGAGGTAATATTCTTAGAACGTACGATTTATTATCGTATGCGTGGGCGACAATAACAACAGTTGAACGAATTAACATTTATGCCTATAAGTCAGTAGTGGTATATTCAAATTAAGCACTATGTACTGTGGTTTGGATTGAGAGGTAGATAGTAATTGCTATTCCACTCAGTCTTCAGTGACAACAATGAATAGATGAAGTATGATGAAGTACATACATGCTTTCATTTATTAATATTATAAATTGCAAATAAATACTTTTTACAGCAAACTTAAAACGAAATACTACTGTGAAACATTCCAAATGTTTGTAACAGAATTAAATAGTTTCTGTTTATTCTTTTCGTTAAGTAAAAAGTTTAAGAGTCCTTTAGAGACGATAATAATAGTCAAGTCATTTATCTCTTTGGATTCAGTACTAAAATCAGTGGAAAACACTTTCCAAGAATTAGATTAATGTTGTGAACAGTCTCTACAAAACTTTCCAGCTTTTTTCCATAGTTTACGAGCGAGAAGAGATAACGAAATCGTTAATGGAATAGTCACCGTTGCGCTTAATCTGCGAGCGAGACATCTGATTATCGCTTAGTTTTACAGAGCGTGCGATTTTGCGAATAGCCCCCCTAAACTTACTCCCCACTTGTCGGGGATTAAGGTATCCTTTTGTGGAAAATATTGCAGAATGTGCGTTTAATCTGAGCGGGAGAGGCCCACGCTTCGCTTGCTTTTTTGTTAGGAGAAATTTTTATTTTTATTCAAGATAATCTCCGAGCAATTTTACTGGCAATCGCTACCTACCGGTCCTACTTAACGGTTCTATAGCACGTTACACAAACCTTAATAAGGGATTAGCGAGCGAGTGGTTTGTATTGATAAAATTGAAACGTTGCTTTCGTGAAAGACGTGAAGTGATACGAATGGAATACACACGGGGATTACAAATATACGTTTTTAAGTAAACTTGGTGATCATTGCAATTTTTTAAGATAAATCAGGTGTTACTGATAACTGGGACATATCTGTCATATTGTGGGACATTACAATATAAATACTTTAAGGGCTTCGTTTATACCTACGACATTGGTTGTCCAACAAAACAATACTTTGGGTATACACCTAATATATTCAAAGCTGATGGATATCCGACCATTAGTTTTTTGTGATCAATGATGTACCTGGAATACAGAACCTGATTTTGTCCCGCGGTTTGTGTCCGGCAGAACCATTTGCTCAGGTTTTTTATATATTAATATATAGTAGCAAACGAGCATGCAGTCCACCTGATGGTAAGTGGTGACTGCCGCCCATGGACATCTGTAAGCAACTTTACATAGAACTCGGATTTTATCTGAAGTCGATCACTATTGCGTTGCTCCCGAGGACTCCTGAGGACTGAGATGGTCGCCTCATATATAAGTGAGCCGGCAACCACACCCTTCCACCGAATACAAGAACTACTTCTGGTTCTTAACATAACGTAAATGTATTGTTCTTTGAGGCGCTTTTTGAATCCATTCAATTTATTTACATTATAACCTTACTTCCTTATTCGTTTCTCGGTAAAATGACTCAGAACCACCCCTTGATTGAGGTGCCCATTATATTGCACTATTCGGGATAAATTATAGGAATTAAGGCTATCTTTACGGTCATATTGGCGACATTACCACCCCAACGTCTGCCAAGTAAGGATGTTCAATGGCAGAAAAAAATTGAATACGAATACTTAGAATATTAACATACATTTTTAAGGTAATAGTGAAACCTAGATTTATTCTAAAGATTTAATATTGTTTTTTTTTTCATTTTCAACCACAAAAACATCAAAATCAATCTTGTTTTTATTTGCTCAAGTGAATAATTTATTTAGACTTGTAGACTAAGACCTCTTGGATTCTATCTAAACTATTGCTTAAAGAATTTGAGTAAATAATAGTTGATAGTAGTAACGTATGTTGACATTTCTAATGTGTTCAAATATTTGCTCTTATTGAATAGACGGTATTTAGCTTCCATAATTGCAAGATATAGTATTTACTTATGTACATAGGTGTGAATACATGCATAGGTCAACAGAACGAATTATGATGGGTTCCACGTTCGATCCATAGCCCCACATTAGGATTTTCTCGTGTGTCCTGGGTGCCATGGAGACACAAAAAAGAATAAATAAGCACTCAGACCAGAACAGAAATCTAAACTCACCATTCAAATTTCTGTCTGGCCGGGGATCGAACCCGGGACCCACTGCGCGTCAGACCGGTATGTCGACCGTTCCGCCACGCGGGACGTCAAGAAAACCATGGTTCTTATTATAGCATACGAATACACTATCGTCACATCCCTTATCAATAGGCTTTTATGAGAGGGAGGGCCGAACTAATAGGTTATTGACCTCGTATTAAATATTGAATGTTTCATTTCAGTAATACAATGATATCTTCACCTTTAACGCGATGCCATATAGATATTAGTTACGGTCTTTGATCTATACTAATATATAGAAATGAGACGTTGTGTAGTCGTCAACCCAATATTGTCCCACTGCTGGGCACGTGTCTTCTCTCAGAATGACTTTTGGCCATAGTCCACCGCGTTGGCCAAGTGCGAATTGGTAGACTTCACACATATTTGTGAACTCTTTTTTTATGAGAACTCTCAGATGTGCAGGTTTTCTTACGATGTTTCCCTTCATCGTAAAGCAGTGATAATTAAATTCTAGTACGCACATAATTTTAGAAAAATGATGGGAAATGGTGCGTGCCTGGGAATCGAAGGAAGACGTTGTGTGTCTGTGTGTAACTCGATCGCCAGGCCAATTGCCTGGTGGTAGAACCAACGTGGTTCGACCGGGGAAGTACCACCTTCACACCTATTTCTAGCGTGATGCAGTTTTTGTTTATCGGTGGAATGGTGTGGGGCTATGAGTGTTGAAAGCGTCTTTTAAATATTTATTACATTATATTAGAATAGAGCTTGGAGCTTCGAAGTTGGCATTATCGACACATTTATTTCCGCCGAATACTA
>DWNE01005477.1:0-13952 GCA_018249875.1 Cecropterus toxeus | reverse complement strand
GTGTCCATGGGCGGCAGTGACCACTTACCATCAGGTGGACTGCATGTTCGTTTGCTACTTCAATCAGATAAAAAAAAATAAGACAAATTTATTAAAATTTACATTTCATTAAAATCCTTGCATTCATGCGAGTGACATCATGTTTGACATTCGTCTAGTTAGCTTGGTCAGCTTGTACATTTTATACATATACATATTAATATTTTACTTTGTTTATGTAAGGACTTAATTTAATTAAATTGTGCAATAAAAATATTAATTTCCGCAACAAAAAAATAACACTCAACATTTAAAAAGCTCCAGTAATTAAAACAATATCAACGAAGCCGCAAATAATATAAACTAAAAAGTAAATGAATTAAAATGCAAATTGTGATGAAGGAAAACTGAATACCTACACACACGACTACTAAGTTAGGTTACGTTAAATGATCGTTAAGCAAAATTTAATCGAATGTTGTGCGTACATCTAGGGTTGCCAGTTGTCAGTACAGCGTTCTACCCTTATATTCCAGTAGCTTGCACAAAGTTTCAAGATAAAAATATACTTTTAAAAAGAATAAAATGTCTTTATTATGTATAGGACATTTTTTTCACTACCACCAGATTGGAGCACTTCCTCAACTGAGAATATCGGGCTATATACTCAGTTTTGACATTTTTTTTTTTCAACAAATCGTTTTTTACATAGCGTAACATTTCTTTAATAAGGCCCGCTTGGCACTTAGGTGTATACATACGCAGTTCATGATAAAAATATTTTATATATCATGCAAAATATTTATCTATATTTTCATGTTACATTTAATATCTTCAATTAAAATAATTTCTGTATACAAACGTAATGTTTATACCAACATATTTGTTGTGCATGGCTACAACATTTCAAACTTCTATGTGGTTAATCCTGTATTTTAATAGATAATACAGTACCACTAAAATACATATTAATGAAGCTAATACACAGCTACTAAGGTATTCAGACAAGTTAAAAAAACGTTTGATTTTTTTTATAACTGACAAATCTGACAACCCTGCATACAACAGAGTGGTGCTTGGAAAATGTGACGTTAGAAAGAGACATTAAGTAGCTGTATCCGATTAGTTTTGTTCGAAACGACGTTATAAACTGTTGTTATACTGATGGCCAGTTACAATATGTTTAGTACTATGTATAGGTATTGTATACATTAAGTACGTCGAATAACGAAGCAATTTAAAGTTAATATTTCCATGTTAATTGAGTGGCGAATGAATTGAGTAGTATGCAATTAAAATTATTATATGTATGGAGGGTTCTATGTAAAAAAATATTTAATAAGTACTCTAGTGTTGGACACACTACAGTACTTATTGAATATTTTTTTACATTTTTTTACTATTATTTACATTTACGTACAGTGTGTTTTATAGGAGATAAAACTATTCCTGGTTAGATGCTACTTTGTACTCTGGTTTGAATGGAGAGTTGGCATGACGGCATGGAATCCTACTTTGTAACTGACTTCCCAAAGGAAAGAGATTATCTATTCGTCATGTATATTATTTTTTTAGTTGATATTTATTTTGTTATTTGGGATATCAAATAAGCATGCAGTCCATTCGATAGTAAGTTATCACTACCGCCCATAGACTTCTGGAAGAAACTTCATACAGAACAGGGATTCTATCGGAAGTCAATCACATATGCGTAGCTAGTTCCGCGAACTCAGATGATAGCCTCATATGAAACTAAGCAGATCCATCAAACACACAACCATGATGACAAACACCGCTTACCGTTAAGTGGTTTCGTTACTGCACGGACAGTTTCAGCGTATCAGTTGTATATGTAAACTATGCCAACTTTTTAAAGAGAGAAACAAAACATAACGTCTTTCTTTATGTTTTTATCGTGTGGAAATAAAGCTGAAGTTTAAAAAACGGTACCATATTATTTATTTGTACAGATGCAAAGATAGCATGCCCACCAAGCATGTGACCTTTTAAGTGGTACATAAGTAATGTAGCGCCGTCTTTCTGCCCTCTGTCTGTCAATCGATCACAATTTAATAATGCATATCAACTATAATTAGAAGGGTAGGTAGTTATGTCGAGGAAAATCGATAAATATCGAATGAGGCAACTTGAAAAAACCCAATTGACACAATTATCGCAGGTTATCATTAGTGTACCGACATATTAAGTCAAATTTCCCGTTAAATATACAACTATCCGCTTATAGTTTGGTTTGTGCTTCCAATTTTTATATAGTTAGACATTTAGAATGAATAATTGGGCCTTTTTACATTTTAAAAATATCTACATATGCATCTTCACAAAAATCAGCTCTTACGTTTTTCATAAAATACCTGAATAAGCAAATTTTTTTTTACTTTTATTTGGAAACCAATAGCAATGTAATTCATCAACTTTAGTGCTGCGAAACAAATACGCTTTCAATACTGAGTTTTATATTTTAATTGCCAATTACGTACGGTATTTTAATTACTAAAAACTAATCATCTAGTAATAATAAAGTGAATTTTGTATCTACTGGTTTCCAAAGTTTATGCTACTCGATTTTCATAGCAATTAAATTATTCCCATTATTATAAATGTTATTTTTGTATTTCAATAGTTTCTTGCGTCATTTCTTACGAATAGCATAATCAATTATTTATTAGGTTAAATTCAATTATATATACTACTGATTTTTAATGTATGAATCATTTAAATACATATAAACGTAACTAGCCATCCGAACAACAAAATTAAAAAATATAGCAACACAAAAAATAAAAAAGGTGTTAATCACAAAACAACAAATGATAAACCAAGCACAACAGTTGTCTAAACTTACAAGAAGTTGCTGGAGGCCCTGTTGTTGTTGTTGCTGCGGACAACATTAAATAAACAACGCTGAATTATATCAACATATTTGTTAATTACAAAGATCTATAAGCTTTACTTTACTTACTATACTTTTTAAGACTATTTTTGGATTGTATCGTGATTTAAAATAAGATAAAAAAATAACTTATTTATGTTAGTAGGAAATATACTAGTTATGGTTATGAAAAAATAATTAGAATGATGTGTTTTAGATAATCTTAAATTTGAATAATGTCCATAACAAACTAAGAAAACTTGGTGTATCAGTAACATTTCCACAATCGCTTGCTAAGAAAATTACAGTTACCTCATCAATTGTACTGAATAAATTAGAGAGTAATAAACAATTTATTCAAATAAAACCTAGAGGCAAAGTAGATTAAATGATGTTGAATATTAATGAATAAGCAGTTATAAAGAAACAATAAACTATTTAGATGAGTAACTGAAAAAAATTGCAACTCAACAATTATCGTCCTAAACATAGCACCTACCAATAGCTTTATCCTAATAACAAAAGACAAAGGAAAGATAGGGAAAGAGAAAGAATAATAGAAAGAAAGAAGAGGGAAGTACCAGAGCCGAAACGGTAACCTTAGGGAATCAGGTGGTTTAACTACTTACCCCTATGATAGCATTAAGTTCAGACATAGTGACCTGCTTAGCTCTCTCGACAGCGGAAGCCACCTGCTGTTGGTGCTCTTGTGCAAGGAACGGCAACACTTGCCCTATTATAGCGCTAAGTCTTTTTGCAATCTCCGTCTGCGATGAAATAACATGGATTAACATTTATGTCCTTTTGTACAGTAGAAGTAAATGTGTATAACTTGTATACGAAAAGCATATCAAATGACTTTTTGTATATTTATTTGTTACTAGTTTTTGGATACTGCATGACAGAATACAAACATAAAAAAATAAAAACTATAAAAATAACTAATCGCAAAATTAAGTGTCTCTCAGGATTGTTTTCTTATATCTTTTTATTGAATACAATGGGAAGATTTTTCTCTTTTATACTGAAAGTCTGTGGACTTGCAGTGGCTATTAAGAGACTTTAATACCTTGTATAAAAGTTTGTTACATTCCCTAATATTAGATGCTAATGATCTGCGTGATCTCAGGAATGGACAGGATTACTATCTTGTACTGTATATAATACAACAGACTAAAAATTCAAGAAGTGTAGCTTCTGTTAAAAATGGCTATGTTCGCTGTTAATGCTATGCTATGTTTCTATAAATTGTAATGAACCAGTTATCAATGTTTTGTAGATGTTGGTGTAGTTGAATGTGTTGTGTTGTGACTGAAAAACCAAATTTAAAAAGAAAAACATACCTGTTTATGCATTTCAACATTAAGGCCATATGACATTTCATAATACTGCAATCAGAAATAACACAATTAGTTTCTTTAATATTCACTGAAAATGTATTTGGATAAAACAGATTTATTCTCAAAATAAATATATGCCTCACTTAATGAGAATTACTATACTTAATTTCTGATAATATAAATGATAAGTATGCCTACAAAAACCCATTAAATAGACTTGAATGCCCTATTTCACTCAGATTTCTTAATCAATCAATCCATTTCAGCATATCTGGGTATGACTGCTCACTAAATGGCGTGACTTCTTTACGGTATTGGGGGATTGCCAAGTCTCAGGACACAAAAAAGTGATATAACCTTTAAAAATATGTAACGAAGAAAATCTTAACAAAAACATTTGACTAATATATTTTAGGTCTACAATTATGTGTTGAATCTATACCATGTTATATTATAAAATAAATAATATTTTTTGAGAGATTTCATATGTATAATTAAATGAAATCTGACTAATAGACAGTGAATATGAATAGTAAGGGTAGCTGTGTGTAATAAAAAAAATCGTATTCTAAAGGGGTAATTAAATATTTTAACAAAATATGGAAACTTAACTTGAAAAATATTGAAAAACACTGGTTTAAGACAAATGCTAGCCAAGACAGACCTCACACATCTTTGGGACTCTTTTAGAAGAAATGATGAGGAAACATTCGTGTGTAACAGTTATCTGTTACACATGAATGTTTCCTCATCATTTCTTCTTCTATCAAAGTGATCATTAATTTCCATATACATATCCAAACTCTGATGATAATACTAATTAGGTAGAGCAAAAAATATATTACCATAACATAATGCCTTTGCATTTCTGTTTTCTCACTTGCCAACTTTTCACATTCTAACTTTAATCTGAAACAATACAAAAATGAGTAAGAATGGAAGCATTGAAAGGACAATTGTTACTGACTTTGCCGATAGGTATAACCTGCAACTGTACAACTTTCGTTTATAGGTGGTAGAACTCTTTGTGGTAAAATTCTGGAAGCAATGCAGCCACTAATGCTCAATAACAGCAATGTTCTGCGTTCATGTGTTGTACGCTTGTTTTATGGGTTGAAGGGTGTGGTAAGGGAGACATACTTATCCGAGCCATTCCAACTTAGTCCTCGCGGTAGCAACATATCTGTGGCTAACCTCAGGTAAGACTTTTATCTTATCTGCGGTTTATAAGAGATGATCATGAGCAGCAGTAGCCACTTACCATCAGTTGGATTGCATGCTTGTTTGCTACCTCCATATAATATAAAAAAGGATGTATGATAGATCATATTTGAAATTCCATTTAGATTGGTCAGTTGAACAATTAGTATTATATAAAAAAGCATACCCAATTCTAACATATCGTAACATATAAAAAAGCCTTGAGCTTAATTTATGTCAATCTTTTTGTTGACACAAGTTAAAATATGAATAAATAAGTTTTAAACTTACGTGTGATATTGTGCTTGTAAAAAGTTGAATTCCTCCTTGATACGTTCCAACGTATCAGCTATAGTAAACTTAATTGGCCCAGCCGTGGGCTGTGGTCCCTGAAAAACAACTCAAACAATAAACCTATCACATATGGCACACAAATACTATAAGCGTGTCGTGATTGTTTGTAAAGTTTGGTACACAAATAAAGCCGGAATGAAGTAGAAAATAACACAAACCCTTACCGCGGCGCCCGGGTGCCGCGTCGGCGTCGGATACATACTGCCACGACAAACGCAGTGCCCTCAAACACACGATCAAATAAAGTTTTCTTTATATCCGTTCAAGTCAAACACTTCCGACACCATTTCCAATATTCTCTCGCCCGCTATAACACACTAAATACTCTCGAACCACGGTTATGCTCTACAGACAATGATATGCACAAACTTTGCTTAAAAACTTTTGAATTATCAGTCATTATCTTGACATGCACAACTTTTTATTACAACCGTCAGTAACAATACAAACTTATGAAACAAAATGTTCCATAATTTTCTAACATTGAACACGAAACAGCTTTTATTTAGCAGATTTTGATCATAAATCCACGCCGCAATTTTTGTTAGCTGTCATGTCATCTCACCTATCCATCATTCGTTCATTCATCGCTGCCCGGCGGCAAAGGGGTGTAATGATTTATCTGTGGCCACTTTCGTTCAAAAATATCGTACACATTTTGTGATTTATTCAATATTAATTACTATTGTTAAGCTCCTATTATTATTAGAAATACGCGGAATTACTAAATCAAATCCCAATAGAACGAATCAAACTATATAACTATATTAAAATAATTATAATAATACAATTTTTATTACAATTTTACATTTTTGCTTTTATGTATTTAAATACCTAATATTTTATTATACAATTATACTAAAACTCTATATTTAAAAAAAAATAGTAATGTTTAAATATTAATTAACCTATAAGCGATGAGTATTAAAGAGTTGTCTGTGGATCTTTTCATTTATATTCTGTGGAACCTTTATGGCACAATTGGCAGAGAAAAGTAAAGATTGTTGCCTTGCCTGCCAATTGTCGCGCTGCAGCTGTTCGAAAGCAGACGAGTGTGATTTTACGGAGTGTTTTGAAATAGTATTTGGTTGCTTTGATTGATTACGTGAAACAGTGAGTTTTCAAATGATTATTCTCAAGAAGGAAGTGCTGTTATAAAAGTGTGAATAAGGTTTTTGTGTGTTTTACGTCTCAAAGAGAACCATCATGGATTTCAAAACAGCCGTTTCAAACATTTTCAACGCTGCACGGGATGGGAATCTTACACGACTAAAAGTAAGTAATATAACATAGTTTTCTTAATTTTGCGAAGTGAAGCATAAATAATTTAATTTTGTTACAAAAGAGTTGTTGTAAATTTGCTATCGTAGAAATTGCCGTTATATGGCAATTGTGTACAGTTACATTCCACGTTTTGTAATCTCCGGATTCGATATGTACGGGTTGCTTGGGACAAATATGAATAAAAAGGGATATTAAATTATCAATGTTGAAATTTTTATTACGTAACTTTTTCTTGGCAGTGAATTTATCGTGAAAATGATAGTCGATGATCATACGTTCACCACCAGGCTATCAAGATAAGGCAATACATTATTCAGTAATTTTCAATATAAATGTGTTGTGATCTTTCTCGTTATCTGCATTGAATTGCGCAGTTTTATTGTATCTCCAGCCTACCATTTTGTATCTTCTACTCGTATTTTTAGATTTCCGTGAACTTCGTCAATAATTACGCAGTACGATCTCGTTACACGTAATTCGAAAATGGGACAACGTCGAAAATGTAAAGCGGGAAATGCTCTCTATCTATACTAATATTTAAAGAGCAATAAGTTGTCTTCATTCTGTTTTTTTTTATTCGTAGGCAGCAATAATAACTATATTTATATTTGTCGAAAGCAGTATTTCTTGTAATACTGAAAAGCTCTGGATTATAGATATTTTTTTAATGTACTGTTATAATGGTATTTTTCTTGATGTAACAATGATTTTCTGTGAAATAATTAAAGGCAACAATTCGTGAAACAATTTCATGACTTAAAACAATAACTGCAGCATAAACTAAGTTAATCACAAAACACTTTACATAATATTATTACTCTGATATTCCTAGTAGCTCCATACATACGTACCAAAGCTTTATATGTATTCAGTGTGTAATTTCATCTTTTTGTCAAAATCAAAATATTTCATTCAAAGAAGGTTCATAGCCAAACTCCTTTTGAACATAAAAACTATAACCACTTTGTAAATTGATTTGATTTTTTGAATTTTATTTATGAGAAGTGGAGAAAGAACATACGCAAAACATGCTTTTCATAAAATTCCTTATGGTACGATTATCTTATTCGAATGTAGCATATGAGGCTAAAGTTCATACCACACATTATTATCATTCAAGTAATCTCTTATGTTATATAAACCCTTTTTAACCCGAGTTACTTTAATTGTTTATTCGAAATTCATTTTAAAGAAAAAACTAGATGAATGAGTCTGATTTGTTATCCGATTTAGTACATTCTTGTTATAGAGAATACAGTTTCCCATGAAGGATCTAGCAATCTATTAATCTATAATCTGGTAGAGCCAGTTTGCTTATTATTTCTAGTATTGGTTATCGCTATTATTTTTGAACATTAAACTAGGGTTTTTACACACTATGTACTCTCATAAATGTAAAAGCTATCGACTTATTGATCTTGCAATATTTTGTATTTATTTATTGACCTTTGTTATTCAATTGCTGGGCAAAGTGATTTAGTCAAAACTATTCTCCTCTCCATTCCCCAGGATCTGCTAATCACTTGAGTATTTAACCATGATTTATAAAACTGCTTGTTAAAAATTTGCTTCAGTCAGCTTATGTTTAGTAATTTCATAACGATCTTCATAGGTTTTTAGCTTGCCTAGATAGAGCTCAAAATATTTTTGTCTAAAAACTTCTCATATCTCCAACAGTGTTTTTAAAGATACCTAAACAAAATGATGTCTATCCATGTAATATTCATCCAATAAATATTTACTTCATATATCATTTGCTATATATTGCATGTTTTAAAAAGCAGAATCTTTGATTAAATTTTAGAAAATTTTACCTTAATTTGCAATTAAATTTCGTGACCTCATAAGATAAGACATGCATGTATTCATACATATTTATACTATACAATGAATTCCACATGAATAAGTTATAATTTGCAATTAAATACCATGTGCTGATTTATTACATTTGTTATGCATTCTTTATTTGAATAATATGAATTTTGCAGTGATCATAAGTATCTTGTCAAGTAGCTTACCTACACGTAATTGAATTTCCTTAATATATATTTTCCTTAAACATGCACTTTTTTTCTGATATTACCTCTACATTACCAGCTCTTTGTTATCATATGCTTTTAATTCTGTTTTATAACTAAGAAAGTGTAAATATTTAAGTCTACTTGTATAATATACAAGTGTAAATGTTTATTCAAACAACTGTTTAGTAAACAATTACCATTACTTAATGAGTTGAACTTCATTATGCTGCAATTATACTATTCAAATTGTTACTAGGCTAATTTACAAACAAAGCTTTATTTATGTAATTCCTTTGAACTAGATAATGACACCATTAAATGGTCTTCAGTACAGATATGATCTTCATTTACTATTATTTAGTTCAAGAACTTAGTGGCACCAGTGAGTTGAAAATTCCCTGCCGGTTCTCCGTTTGCCTATTTCCCTTCCTGTTCCCCGTTTGCCTGTTTCCCCGCTTGGCAAAAGTTTTGTTTGTATATATTTATGTTTGTTTGTTATATTCAAATACAAAATACTGATCCAGTTTTGCTGAAAGTTGACACACATATAGTTTATAACCAGGATTAACATTTGGGATACTCTTTCTCATGGTAAACGGCCACAGTGGGGAGCCATGGGTAAAAACTAGTATTATACCTTATATTACGTGATCAGATCTCTGATCATAATATGTAGTTAGTAATACGGTGGATATATGGTAAACAAGTATTGATCATGTGATATTAAGTGACTTATGGCTTATGGCTGAAAGTGGACATCAATAACCAACACCTGCTAGGACCAAAAGCTAATTAAGGGTGTTAAATAAGAGCAACAATTTGAGGGTTTGTGGGCATTTGTAGTTTTATAGGTCATTTTATTAGAATTATTGTCAAATTAGTTTCTTTTTATTTCGGAACCTCTCTAAGGTTCCGAAATAAAAAGAAGAGCAAGAAAAAGAGTGTCTCAGAGATTAGCCATTCTCTTTTCCCTGGCTACTGTTGGACTCTCCTCTCTTTACAAAGTATGTACTACTTACATTATATATGTATAAGCAGGCAATGAATTCTATTTTAATAAGATTATAATTTGCCATCACTAAATATCGCCAAAAAAAATGTACATATTTGGCGAATGTACTTAATTCACAGTAAATAGGTGGCCTTTTACAAGCACTTTAATAAATTAAGTAAATAATTACTTAATTTATTAAAGTGCTTATAAATAAACTTAATATAGTAAAAAGATTTACAAATATTATGTTCTTCATTTACAAATAGGTGCCTTTAATGTAAGCCAAAAAAATATATTTATAAGATGTAGTTTTACTAAACTCTTAAGATTAATCTTATTCTATTTGTATAGACTATTTTAAAAATGTATAAACAAATTCTGACAGGACATGCAAACACAGATAGCTATAAGGTATAAACCAGGTGATTTAACCAATGTAATTTACCGCGGAGGTACCACCGCCACATCTATGTCTAGCGTAGTAAAGTAAAGTAGTTCTTGGGTTTTGGTGGAAGGGTGTAGTAGCCGGCTCATTATGAGGCGACCATCTCAGTCCTCGGGAGTAGCAACGATCTGTGTTCAACTTCAGATAGAATCTCTGTTCTTCTAAAGTTCCTTACAGACGTCCATTTGCGGCAGTCACAACCAACTATCAGGTGGACTGCACGCTCCTTTGCTATTTTTATCTGATAAAAAATGTGGAGCAAAATATTGGGGTTCCTGCTTGGAAATTAAAATAAAACCCACTTAATTGAACGTAAGTCTCATAATGAATGTTGCATTACTATATGACATAATCAAATAGGTTTATCTAACAGCAATAAGTGTACAAAACGCATATTCTCGCACAGACATAAAATATAGCTACTTAGGTAACTTCCTAGCATGTTTCAATCACAAGGAAGTGGTGTTGTTTACATAACTGACGCTTATAGTGTGGTATAGGTACGAAAGGTACGGCTTTGTTAGATAAATGTAGGAACAACCAGGTGAAAGGAGCTTTGGACACTCCTTAGAGCTGGAAAGTGGCTGTTTAATAGGCAATTTTATACAGTTTCTGTTGTCAACCTAAACGATGTTTTTTTTTTAATTAAACATGAATGCTTTCTACACTCATAGCTCCACAGTAGGATTTTCTTCTGTGTCGTGGGTGCTATGGACACATGAAAGACAAATACACAGATATCCAGACCCAGAACAGAAATCTTAACTCATCATTTCTGTCTCACCGGGGATCGAACCACGCGAGTCGTAACGTAAATTGTCTTCAGAAAATAGATGAGGTTTGCAAGGTGATAGAACGAGTGTGTTTCGACCGGGGAGATACCACCAACACGCTTATTTTTAGGGTTAATCAGTTTAAGCGTTTCGGTGGAATAGTGTGATTTTATATGATTTCAGTCCTAAGAAGTAGAGAATAGCAACGCATCTATAATCGACTTAAAAACGAATCTGTTCTATATGAGTTGGCTCACACATATCCATGGACGACCACGACCACTTACCATCCGAGCGGACAATAGAAAAAATAGAAATTTTGTCTTAACACACGTCACAGTATAACGCCGTTAAGGAGTTTTTAGATGTTAATAAAAATGTTGAGAACGACTGTTCCGTAGGGAAAGTAGGTAGAAGTGCGTTGACCTCATTTGATATGTTGTTTACAATGAAATGTATACAAGCCCTGATGTGCGTGGGAGGACGGAATTCGTGATCGCTAGAGAAACCGAAGTCTCATATCAAGGACCAGTAAATTATATTCATGTTGAAGCAAAACAAATTGACCTTCAAAGTCAACTCTTTAATATATTCAATAAGACGGACGGACAGTACATATTTTGGGGTATGCATGATTCTCTATACTGTAATATATGATCACTGGGATATATTTTTTAAAAGGTTATAATTAATTAATTGTTATTATTAGTAGTGACTAATAATAATATCGTAAAAGTTCAATTGGATTAAATATGTCTTAGCGGCATAAGCATCGGTTCAAATATATGAAAAGTTTATTAAAAAGTAAGTTTTATGATATGTTATTAAAAACCAGGTATATTTCGAAATAAATATTAAGCTGACGACAACGTCAATAACATATTTTTTTTAAGTATATTTCATTACATTTACCACTTTAGTAAGTTTTATATATATTTTATTTCTTAAATCTGTGAGCTCTTCAATGGAATTACGATCTCGAATAAAGTTAGGGTTGTCCTTAGACACCTTATATAATTGTTGTAGCTAATTCAGCTAATGGGTTGCAATATGTAAGTCTTCGTTGCGTCCCGTGAAATTAGTTATTTTTATATTTAATCAAATTGTGGCTTATTCCATCGATGCTGTTCAATAAACATATTATTTCGTTCTGTCAAATTGGTGTTTTGTTTCTTTAACTCTTTAAGCAAATCCGCATATTATTTTGAGATGAGGAAAAAATCTACGTGCTTGTAATGTTGTTTCAACTCTCGACACATGGGTCACATCTTGGCGTATATTTGAAAAGAATTCGCGTGACGTATCGAATGAAGAGCTAGCCATTGGACCGTGTAACAAACAGATGACGCGTGTAGCTGCTTGACAGCTGCTCAGTGAAAGTATTTGAGTTTGAGGCCTTAGCTCTGCTACATACTTCGGATTAACGTTAAACAATCCTATTGGCTTGAGGAAAATATATGATGATAATATACGTCGGTCATCGAAAAGCTTTCTATTTTTTTTTATCTAAAACCTAATTCTTCCGAATAAAGGCAGTGTTAAGGAATGCTGTGTTTTAGGTTCAAGGGTTTGGAGACATACTTATCCGTGGCGTTCCATCTTAGTCGTCAAAGGTAACAAATGCGTGTGTGACCTAAAGTGGAATTTATTTTTTGGGTTTAATTACCGATGTCAATGGGCGGCAGTGATCAGACGGAGTTACTATTAGATAAACTAAGTGCTTGATAATTGCTTCAATTTCGTGAAAAAAAAAATCTTGAACTTAACAAATAATCGCGGAATGTTTGATGGCAAACGGCTACCGTCTTATACCGCCGAACGGCTATAAACGTTTGCAATACCAAAGAAATGGCCAATGCGTCACCGAGTTTGACGAAATTTCTGTATTACAACGTTCTGGGAATATCTATATTACAACGCCCTGAGAATATCTATGAAGGAAGTTCATTCCACATTTTGCACACAAGATTACACACGTAAACATTCACAGGGTATGCTATCAATTACCCCAAGTTATGTGTGCCATTCGTTTGAACGACTTAATAACAGCAATCTGTTATTATTACTTTGCTTGTTAATATTTTACCGTGAACAGATAAAACGCAGCAGCCAGCAAATACTTTGCATTGTACAAGAGTTTAAAATATTTGTCAAATGTTTGATATGTAGGATTGTGATCAATATAAGTATGCTTCCTAAATTCTTATAATTGTTTCAAAGCATTCTTATTTCCATTGTTTTATCTTTTAAAATGTGTGTTCTTGCTACATAGACATTATATACGAAGATAAAGTTATTGCCTACAGAGATAACATTCGAAGATAAAGAAGATAAGTTTGACGACCCGCGTGGCGGAGCGGACACAATAACGCAGAATATGACACGCAGTGGGTCCCGGGTTCGATCCCCAGCGAGACAGAAATGTGAATGATGAGTTTGGATTTCTGTTCTGGGTCTGGTTGTTTGTGTATTCGTCTTTGACGACGCAGAAGCAAATTCTACTGTGGGGCTATGAGTGTAGAAAGCGTTGATGTTTATGCTTTATCTTGAATACGACGACTGAAATCTTTAGTCGACGACGACGACGTCGTTAGTTAATCGACGACCCGCGTGGCCGAGCGGTTACCATACCGATCTAACGCGCAGTGGGTCCCGGGTTCGATTCCCGGCCA
>DWNE01005476.1:0-13952 GCA_018249875.1 Cecropterus toxeus | reverse complement strand
ACAGTACTATCTACCTCCGAGGCCTACCACTCCTTGACTATGGAACAGTCAGAAATGGGATTTATTTCGAAGGCATACATTTACACTCATGGCAATGGCGTAGCGTGGGGGGAGGGGGGAGGCAATGGTTGCGCTCCGGACGGTGTGTTCTAAGAGACGGTACAATTTCCTTTTATATTCGTAATAATACGGTACTTCTTTTGTACAAAACCTCTCGAGACTAAAGTTGCGTTCCCGGGCGGCAGAATATTTAGGTTTGGCGAACATTTTTTAGTCACCATTGCATATTTGTCATTTTTTTTCGCAGACTAAAATTTCTAAATGGGCGGTTTTTGAAATAAACCCACCTTACGCCACTGACACATGGAGCAAACCAAACAATAATAAAATCAAATAAAAAAATTATAAAGATACTTCATTTATCTTTTTATCATAATGCTATGTCTGTCTATCTAATCTACCTATAAAAGTGTTATATGACAGAAAATTAAATAGTAAAATAAACTAGAGGAAAAAATCAAAAACAAACACGTGCTAAGGCGACATGCAGGCACACTACTGAAATTATGATCACACATACACAAATCCTTATTTCCTATTCTATAGACAGGTATAAAAGTAATTCCTACAATATTAATAATGTATTTTTTCAAATAACATTCCTTTATGTACCTATCATTTAATTCGTACTTAAGTTTCGTCTTCTATCTGTACAAAAACATTATGACAATTGCAATTTCATTAGTTTATAGTACTACACAAAAATTATAAGTGCAAGCCTAATTTTGTTTTCTTTCAACTCCATATTTTCCTCTAATAAAAGCAAAATAAAGAATCAGATAACATTGCTTGTTAATAGTATTAAATTATTAATTAGTAAAGTTAGACTCATTCAAACTGACCTTTAAGCAAGCTTGCCCTCGTCGGAGGCTGGGCGAGGCCGAGCAACACTGCCAAGCGCTGGGCTTTCTCCACTGGACTCTTGTCGGTTTCCACGAAGCGGTCAAACTCAGGATGTAAGGACGGCAAGGGCACAGAGAGTACCGCTACCAACACGCGGCACGCCATCCTGTTAGCAGAGATTTAATTCATATAAGGCTTTTTGGAGGCTCTGGAGGCACCAATGTACACCTATTTCTGGCTTATAAATGTTAGGCTGCTTGTCCACCGGAGCCGAGCGAGGCAGCAGAGCGGAGTAACGAAGTAATGCGGCGCGGAGTTGCAAACTGTGTCTGTCCACCGGAGCGGTGCTTAGGTATAAAGTTGTGCGGAGCGCTCCGCTTCCCCTCTCCGCTTGGCTTGCCAGTTTTATATGAACTTTTAAAGTAGTTCGCGACTCCCTGTCCAATAAAGAGGAGCGGAGATTTTGTGCACTCCTATTGGTGAATATTTATCAATTTCTCCACTGTGCTGCCTCGCTCCACTCCGGTGGACAGGCAGCCTTAAGCAATGCAGTTATAAGGCAAAAATAGTGTTAAGTGTTGCCGTTATAAGTTAGAAAATAATAAACATTTTCACAACTGTTTTTTTATTTATAGCATAGAGGAAGTAGCAAACAAGCATGCAGTCCATCTAAGTGGCCACTACCATCCAGGGACATCTGTCAGCAAATTTATACAGAACAGGGGTTGTATCTGATATCAATCATAAATGCGGTGCTACTTCCGAGGACTAAGATAGTCGCCTTATAGGAACGGGAGCCGGCAACCACAACCTTCCACGGAACGCAAGACTGCTTTACGCTAGAAATAGGATACACAAGGGTTGTTTATATAAGATAAAAACAAAAAAAAATTAATAGCTAAGTTTAAAAATAAAACACTTCATACAAATTATACAAAAAATAAGTAAAACATCAACATCAAAAACTACATGCAAAAACACACACTAATCTACGCAAATAATAATGTGCAGGCACAAATTAACACAGACATGCAAACTACAGGCCTGTCGCGTCGAGCCGACAGTACTATCTACCTCCGAGGCCTACCACTCCTTGACTATGGAACAATCAGAAATGGGATTTATTTCGGAGGCACACATCTACATTACTCTACTAATAAATATTTTTAGCTTTTGTGCGGTTTTTGTATAGTAAAAAATGTGACGCGTAACAGTATAACAGAAAAATGTGACGCGGAACAGTATAACAGAAAAATGTGACGCATAACACAAAAATGTAACGACAAATTTCCCTATACGTCGATAAAGAAGTTTTACTGCAAAAACTTTCTACTTTTCATATAAATATATTAATATTGCATCTCATTACGTACAGAAATTAAATTAATGTTAAAGCCAATTCAAACAGAGCATATCAGTAAGAAGCATTACAGAAACAAAAATTGAGAAACTAAATAACATTTTTTTAAATCACATACAAAACAGAGTGCACTAATTTATTTCGGTCAAAACACACAACAATCTACTCACTTCTGCAACTCTTCTTGCGTGATATTCTTCTTCATCTCCCTAGACAGTTGGAAGTGTTTCAGTAACGCGGCTGCGTGGAAGAGGCAGTGGCCAGCCTTCCAGAACACGAGGGCAAGCTTGCCGTAGTAGTTGGCCATCATTTTGGCCACTGGTGTTTTCTTGGACATGTTCATTAGGTTGTGGATGTCTTCTATAGCTTTATAGGCTTCCTGTTTTTGGAAATTTTATGATTTAAATATATCTAATGATCCTAAGTAATAAATAAATGTCGCGTGTTTAAAAAAAAATGTAAGCCGGACGTAACCTAATCACAATATTTGGAAATTTATACAATAAAGGGTTACCTTTATTGTATAAATTTCAATTTTTTTTTTCAATAATTGATGTTAATCAATTATTGAAAAAAAAATTGAAATCTGAAATTTGACTGATATGGACTCATTTTGAACACAGTCGGCATTCAAATCCTTCCAAAGAAACGCATTAAATGCAATACTACTTTGAAAACTTTATTATATATACATACCTGCCACAGTTCCATCTGTATGGCGCTGTCCAGTTGGAACAATCTGGTCTCCAAATTCAGCTGCTGAGTCTCCGGCTTAGAGATGCTCACATTACCAGTTTGTACCTACGTAATTAAAATAAAAATGATATAAATGCAAATACCATGACACATACAGTGACACAACTCTGAAGTGTATTAAATCCAAGCCGCAATATGTAATACATAAAAAAAATACACAACTAACAGTGGGTTTACAGATATCCTCCAAATGCTTTCTAAGCTTGTCACATAGCTTCCTGAACTCCGTCTTCCGCGAGTACTTCAGACAGAACTGGAACGCCATGCGCGCGATGTCATGGTACAACGTTTCCACGTGAGCGTTGGTACGAAGCAGCTCCAAGCACTGGCAATAGGACTCCCAGAGGAACTTCACCTGGAAAGAATTTTTGTTTCAATGTACAGAGTCTACATAGAACCCCTCCCCTCCCCAGAAGCCCCACTAGAAATAGAATATCATGACATGGATATTACGCACGCAAAAATTTATACACAAACATTAGACAAAGAAATAAAATTTGTAACTTACATTCTAAATTTTTGATGTTTGTCTAGCTAGGGTACTGAACCTGGAATCCATTGAGTATCAGACTAGGATGATACTCAATGGTTTACTAGGTTGCTAAATTAACATGATATGTTGGGTTGTGATATGCCAATTTAAAGTTAAAACATAATAAATATGACCTATTTCTGTAACTTATTTTTTGCAAAAAAAAAAAATTACTGATTTTATGAATTACCACATGAAAGCTAGAGAGAGGGGTGGGGATCTTCTTATATACTACATATGATCACCATGGGGAAAGAGGGGTAAAAGAATTACAAAATTGGTCACATGGTAGGGGTGAGTAGGGGTACATTCTGTAACTATTCTAGGAAATCCTCCACTTGGACCACCCTATAAGCCCTAAAAAGTAGTAGTAGCCCTAAAAAGCTGATTGATAATCGATTATTACTTCTTTTAAGACCCAAAACCTAAAAAACTTAGTCCCATTAGATATGGATTCACACTTTTCAATAAACCATTTATAGCAATTGACTGGTAGTCCCTACCCATGGTGTGAGTATAGTCCGATCAGATCTATCTTGAGCGTCTTCCCCAGACACTGCACTCAGCAGGATGCTCTCCGGTGTTGCGAGGTTGTCCAGGTCATCCGTATCTATGACAGCTTGGGTCGATTGCTCCCTAGCTGCCTCCGTACGCTCTTCTGCCATACGGAGGTAACCTCTATAAAAAAAACAATTGAATATGACCTTTTAGACTAAACTTACAATTACTGATAAATAGTTTTAAATGTAATTGTTAAGTTTTTTTATTATTAATAATGAAATGTCTACTTTGTATCTTAGAAGCAGTTACAAAATTTCCAGTTGCATTTTTTTTATTTACAGTACTATAAATATGTACTACAACTATAAATATATTTTCAATTCTTAAAACTACGTTCAGTTGTTTTGGTTTGATTTGAAATTTCAAATGCACAGACAAAAATAAAAAAATATGTATATAAAAAATTCTATTATTACCAACTCTCTTTTTTCAATTTCAAAATATAACAATATATACTATGTACAGACATTGGAAGCTTTCATTTATATTACATGTATGAATTTATTACCAAAAAAAATATTCATGAGTGATAATAATTTTACAACAATCTTGTCTGACTAAAAACCTACATTTTACAATATCAAGTATTAACATTGTAATAAACAATTCATATTTTTGTTTATATGAATCTAATTGTAAAGGAGCATACAGGCCATCTAATGGTGAGTGGTCTGCTGGCAATTGGCATCTGTAATCAACTTTATATAAAGCAGGGATCCTTCGGAAGTCAATCGCAGATGCATTGCTACTCCCTAGGAGTATGGTGCCTCATTGGAAAGTGAGCTGGCAACCACACCCTTAGACCACAACACAAGAACTGCTTTACGCTAGAACTAGGTGTGGTGGTGGTACATCCCTGGTCGAACTATACTCGTCTTACCCTTGCCAAATGCATTGATGTGTAACGAATGCATATTTTTTTTTAATTTGTTATGTAATAGGCCTAACAACACAAGTAAAACAAACCTTATAACTTGTTCTAGGGAGCCGACGTTGACAGATTGGAACATGTTCCTGTATTGAAACAGGCCTTCCTTGGCGATATGTGATTTACGGAGGTCGACGCAAAGCTCCAAGTATTTGAACATAATGGGTTCGAGCACAGACTCCGACCAGTTGTAAGCCCATTTCTTGTTGCGGAATACCTCTTGCAGCGTGTCCAGAGCCCGCGCTGGCTTGTCGAGGTCCATAAACTCTGCAGAGATAAGATATAACCGTATGGCGCATTATTTTTGGTTAGAATGTAGTTTTAGACTATCTTTGTTTATGTATGCAGTAAAGTTCGTATTTAAGCTACTGTTTTACGAAAACATAACTTTGTCTGCATAGTGATGCATTAAATACGTGTTATTACGAAATAAAGGTCACGACATGCAACGTGGAACGAGATATAATGTACTAACCATTTGCCCGTTTGAGGGCATTTTCCGGTCTTTGACCGTACCGAGCCATGTTGTAGGGTGCACTAATCACTTCATTAACACAAATTCACATCCATAAATTGCGTCCAAGAGGAACTTATACGAAATCCTCTAAGACCGGCCTGTCACCTAAAGCGACAGCAAGGCAAAATGGCCGCCGAAGGACGAAGGCGAAGGTGCAGCGAGCCGATTTTAACCGATGGTGATGACCACTAATCAAGAAATTAAAAATCACGATCACAGATTATATACTTATACTGAATACTGATCTATGAAGTCTTTCAATGGCTCAATCTCAGTGTTCTCAATAATCTTGCATCTATTCAATTTTAAAAGTTTTTAGAACATTTACTACATATTATTTATTTAATGCATAAGTAGTTCTTGCGTTTTCATGAAGGTGTGGATGGTGTCTGACTTACAGATGAGTTTACTATTTTAATCCTATTTTAATATTTTTAATCCTTAGTGTAGCAACGTATGGACGTTGCTACACGAAGGGTCTAAATAAAACGCGTGTTTTATTAATTGATTGGTCGCAAACTTCCATTAGCGGCACTTATCGTCGGTTAGATATAATATTTTGGTACTTAAATCTTCTTTCAAAAACTTCTCAACTCGTTGAAATTATAGGATTAAACGAAGTACCATAAACATAATAAAATAGTAAGATCGCACTAATATTTATAAAATCATAGTCTTGTGTCAATAATTTTCTTAGTGTCAGTGTCAGGCATAGACTTGTTATTTTTAAGCTGTACTAGTTTTCACTGATAATATTGTCATTTCCATGCGCAAAATTTGACATTGACAGTGTCAAAGTCAATGTAAACTTAAGACTGTAGGATACTTTCAGATTTTCAGTTTAACTACAAAGTAATATTTAATTAATAAAGCCGAGGCAGACTATCGCCATAAACCGTAACAATTATGCATTTATTAATAAACGTCCGTTTGTTCGAAAGCCCTTTTACCGTTTTTTATATTACTGAAGAATATATTGCGCTTCCTAACGAGGAGAGCTACAAGTCGATCGGCGTAAAAGGAAATTCGAATTCTTGTATTCAATTCAGTGATAAAAAAGCTGGTAAAAGGTGGAAATTGAGAGCACCAGCGATGTTCTTACAGCCTTTTGTTAAGGAGTGTCTCAATTCTGATGTATACAGAGAGAGTGTGGTCAAAAATATGAATCGGTTAAGTGGCTACCCAGAGGATAGCGTTGTTTTCCTAAAACTAATACTAGAACCACCGGATAAAGAAGTGATCGATTATTCGTGGTAAGGTCTTGGTAAATAGATTTAGTGTACCATTTATGTTAGTTTATCATTTGTCTATCATTGATGATATTGCAAAAATATGTTAATTCTTTATAAAGTTTTTTATTTAGTCTAAATAAAAGACTTGGATTTCTTATTCTTAGAGTAACAATTAACATTTTGACCATTGAGAGGAGACCATCTCAGTCCTCGGGAGTAGTAATGCATCTGTGATTTACTTCAGATAGAAACCTGTTATATATGAAGTTGCTTACAGATGTCTGTGGGTGGCAGTACTGGCCACTGGCCACTTACCAGCCGGTGGACTGCATGCTCATTTGCCACTTCAATCTGATTTAAAAAAAAAAAACTTATGTATATATACATTTATGTACTGTACGTTTGTCTGTGTTACACAAAAAAATTAAACCATTTTTTATTCTAATGTTATTACTTCAGGAATGAAAAAATGCTGCGATTGGTTTGGAGCAGAGTTGAGATTGAAAATGCATTTTCATGGCTGTCTACACTTGGTGGAGCTTATTCAGCTTTGGGGGATTACTTTGAACACTGTGTAAGCACATAATTTTTATAGATCTTTTAATTTATATGTTATAGATGTATACATTATACAACCTTAATAATTATTTCAGAATTAAGAATAACCTCTATATCTTTTTATTAATATATTATAGAAAAAAACAAATAAGCATGCAGTCCACCTGATTGTAAGTGGTCACTGCCCCTATGGACATCTGTATTCAACACAGATAAGATTATCTTATCTCTACTACATAAGAAAAAACAAACAAACAAACATAGCGTGATGTTATATAGCCTGTAGCCCTCCTCAATAAACAGACTATTTAACACAAAATTATTTTTTCAATTCAAACCAGTAGTTCCAGAGATTACCGCATTCAATAAAACGAAACTTTATAATATTAGTTTAGATTGGCCATAGATACTTTGCACTCTAATCCTTGAAATGTTCCACTGTTATTTTACGACTACAATCAACATATTTACAGGCAGAAGAAGCAGGAAGGATATCAGTAAGGCAGTACAAGCTCTCCCAAATGCTTGGGGACGAGAGTCTAGCTGCTAGAAGCAAGCTGTACTCCGCATTGGCATATGCTCAAAAGGGGAACTTGAAACTGGCGAGGCATATAGTCCGGAATGTAGCAGCATTTGCGAGGACAACACAGGACAAACGTCTGTACAGAATGTGCCAAGGTGTTTGGGTCAAGTTGAAGTATATGAGGCAGATTCAATGTGCGAATCAAATTAAGAGTGGAAGTGAGTGCGGTGATATAGACGTGGTTAATAAGAAGTGATTTAACTATTGTATTTTAGTCATACAATGTATTTGTGTAATGTATTTGTATGGCTGGTGTTATGTCACAATGTCAATGTTTTATGGCCAGTTTATGCTTGTTTATTATGTGATAACGATTTAGCCAAGGAAGCTGGTTTTAGGAATTTGTTGTACATAAGTGTTTTTAAGCATTTGTCGGGCTTGTGAAGATGCCAAAACTCTTTATTTGAAAATTGTTAACATTAAAAGGCTTTTAAGTAACTTTACTTAAATACCTATGTAATGGAACATCTAGGCAGTTTCATGTGAATTTAATTGCAAAAATTGAATTTCAAAATCTCAAATCTGGTTTATAAGAAGGAATGTGACTTATTTAATTGATATACTCGTACTAGAATAAAACATACTTTTGCTGTCGCCTGGAAGAACGGGATAGATAACCTAAAAATGGGACTGTCTTGCGCAAAGTGGTAGTTTACCAGGTGATAGAACTATTGTAGTTCAACCGAGGAATCTTGCGTTTCATTTGAAGGGTGTTGTTGCCGGCTCACTTATATATGGGCGACCGATTTTAGTCCTCGGGAGTAGCAACGCATCTGTGATCGTCTTCAGATAGAATCCCTGTTCTATATGAAGTTGCTTACAGATGTCCATGGGCGAGCAGTAATCACTTACCATCAGGTGGACAGCATGCCCATTTGCTACTTCATTATTATAAAAAAGTGACCAAATTATGTATGCTAGTTCTTATACTCCTGTAAATACAATGTTCCTAAACATTTTCTGTATCATAATGAAAATGCGTATTGTATAAATGAATACTGGAATATTTTACTTGTTCCACGTGTTGTAAAAAAATCATGGTCCAGGCTTGCGCAAAATCTGCTTTTTTATTTTATAACCGGTATATCCTGTGGGAAAGCATTTGAACTCAGCTTGCACCTCCGGACACTACAGAGGGGCCAGTCACACTTAAGGGCGGCCAAATATTTTCCTTTTGCAATGTTTTTTTTGTCATCAAATTGCAGACTCTGGTGTTAGACAATTTAGATTTCACCTTCGTTTCGCTGGTATAAATTCTTAAAGTGGCGGCGAATTCAACTTAACCCTTTACGGTATCCATTTACGCCCTACATAAATATTAGAATAATGTGAACTGGCCATAACTTTATAATAATGATATACGTAGAATGACCTTGATGTAGAATTTGATGTACTATTTATATTGTATACATATTAATATATTAAAAATTTACATACTCATACATAGTTATTGTAAAGTTTGTATTTTGGAATCAATGTTATATTTTCTTTCAATATATTAATTATATCTAAACATATCCGTAAGGTGTCAATATTTGCTGTAATAAGTACCTCCAATTTATATTTTGCTTATATATTCTGATTGTTATGTATAACCGGAAACTCAATCAAATGAACTTGTCAATGCCACAGATTTTCACGAATGCTACTCCAATGCCAATGTATATTTGACAAAGTAATTTGAGCGCGCCTGACGTGTTGCTGGCGATAAAATTTGTAAGTTACTTGTTAAGTCATTTATTTTTAATTTTTAATAATATTTATTGTCACAAAGCCCTTTGTCTGATCTTTGGCAAAGGGCGATCTCCCGCTAGGCTAGATGATCATGCCTGGGGAGCGGTCGTGCTCCGACAGTCGACACGATGTTGAGATGTTGAGAAAACTGCGATAGTGCGTTTCAGAATACGCTACAGATCTATTAAGAGAGTATTGGACGGCATAGTTACCACTTTAAAATATGAGACAATTGAACTTTGTACAAATAGACATCCGGTCAGTAAAGGATTCACGTTACTGGCTTAGGGTTTCAGCCCCAGGCTTTCTAAATAGATTGCGAAACTAAAATAAATTCTAATATAAAGAAATAGTCTCGCCGAAGTTGAATGAAATATTGTGGGACGGCTCGAGACATTGTCTCATTCTTGAAGTCAGCGGGCAGTGCAAAAACTGCTCTTTCAACTGTTGTAAAAGACGGCGGGAGCAGCAATATTACTACACAGATTCAAGAACGGTTCTGCGACCACTTACTTCGTGTGACCCGCTAGTCACTTCGATAATGGGTCTCCTTACCTCCACTGGATCTACCACTCTGCGATTAACTAGTCTACTTGGGGTTGATGTCTAAGGGAGCAGTGTCAGAAGAGCTGCATACTGAGTAGCTGCTGCAATTACTTTTATGTACATATTTCGTTATTTTTTTGGTGCTGTAAATAATTGTTACCTGAATGTTTTATGTTTGGAAAAATAAAGAGAAAAAATTTCGAAAAATATATTTTATTTATGCCACCAATATATTGTTACATATACTCAATTCAAACTGAAAGGATTAAGAACAATTTGGGCTCATATATTTTGAATAGAGGTTAAATGGATGTGGCTAGATCTAATTTTCTGCAGTATAAATAATGCAATCTAATTCTAACAAGAATCTGTAGAAACCAATTAAATTCATTTAAAACTGCATTTTTCTGATCTTAGTCGTAACATATTAATAAACGAATTAGTTAATCAACCATCAATACATTGTTTCGTTAGTTTTCAAACATAAGATAATATAGTCATCTTATAAGAATTGCAGCTATATATTTTGCTTAAGACTAATAGTTAAGCTGATTATTCAGTGTTAAATAAATGCTTATCTTTATAGAAAATATTGTTGAAGTTATCTTAATCTATTGAAACTTATATCTTTGGGGAAGGTCGTTAAAGATACCAATAAAAAAGTAACTTATTGAATAAACAAATTATATAAATTCGACAAATATTAGTTGCTAAGTTGTTTATACTGCACCTTAACTAGCACAAACCGGTAACTATAAGCTCGTGGGTTAGGTTTCATTCGGCCCGCAAACTTAGAGGTATTATAGAGCAGGGAATCTA
Organism: Cecropterus toxeus; assembly: GCA_018249875.1. Classification (NCBI taxonomy): domain Eukaryota; kingdom Metazoa; phylum Arthropoda; class Insecta; order Lepidoptera; family Hesperiidae; genus Cecropterus; species Cecropterus toxeus. The sequence goes on along the minus strand of DWNE01005476.1, from coordinate 2,923 downwards.
TGCTTCCAACTGACCTTCGGTTAAAAAAGAGAAAGAAGATCGCGGTACTTACGCTGTCTCTCTCATCTCGCGCATGTGCAATTAGCGAGAAAATTGAGCGTAGAACGATTCTACGGTACGTTATAATTGAATTTCCGCGGTTGATAATGAGTTGATAGAATGACATACACGTGCGTAATTTGTAAAACTCACCTATTCCTAGCAATGTTATTTTTGAATAATTTAATGCGCATGCCTTAGTAGAGACAGATAGGGTACCACAATCGTATTTCTCGTTCTAACAGTAGGACGTTTCCGCTTACAGGTAACCGTATGTCTCCCCTATTGTACGCCTGCAAGAAGTCCTATGTAACGTTAGTCCTATGTAATTAAAAATAAACAACAAAATAAACTGTTAAATATGAAAAACTGCCATATTAATACACACATATTTTGCATTGCACGTTGTTACATCGATAAAGTTAGATGTCCCTGTTTTGACTTTAATTCTATGTTTTCTAAGACACGTAACAGATTATTCAAACTACTTTAAGGTGATGTTTATAAAGTTGTACATAAAACAGGTTCTAAACATATAGAGCAGTGATAGCCTAGGTTAAAAATCGTCCTCTCAACCGAAGGTCCTAGGTTCGAATCCCAGGCACGCATCGCTGATTTTTCTAAAATGATGTGCGAATTAGAATTTAATTATCACTGCTTTACGGCGAAGGAACAAATCGTGAGGAAACCTGCACATCTGAGAGTTCTCCAATTCATACTGGGCCAGCGGGGTGGACTACGGCCTAAAACTCTCTCATTCTGAGAGAAGACCCGTTACCAGCAATGGGACAATAATGGGTTGACGATGACATTAAACTGACATTTATTTTCTACAGCTTTTAAGATCACACGCGTTGTGACAATAGAGCTGACGGTGTAGTGACGAGCCTAAGCGTAGGGCCACGAAGCTCCAAGCGTCAATCGATTCGCGCTGCAAGCGACACTGTTGAGTATTTAAAACAAATACGAGTCTGATCTTATAAGGCCATGTTTTGCTGCAAGGAGTAGTAAAATTTGTCCAAATTCGTTCAACGTTGACGTTTGCAACGCCAACCGAATATCACACAGTGAAACAAACATGAAAATTAAACGATTTGCTTTTTATCCAAGAAAATTGTAACGAGAAACTTAATTATAAAAACGTCTTGTCTCGAATTTGTTTTTGTTTGACAAAATATATTATTTTAATAAAGCAGAACTAGGGTAACCATTATCTAAAAGGAGGCCTACACCTGCAACTTTTAGGCCCTGCCCTGCACTTTTATAGGTGATGGTGTAAAGCTAATCATGTTCTTGTGGTTTTTGTAGAAATACTTAACAGAATCTACGCGTTCTTATCATAAAAGGTAACAATCGGTAAATGGCAGTAACGTACGAATCACATTGAAAAAGGCGAGCTTACGTACACTATTTTTTATCATTGGTATTTAATTTGTAAGGGTCACCTGCGCTTGTATTTCTTAGCAAATTACCTCTAAATTACTCTGTGCGTTCTTAACCGATAAACACCAAGTTGTTTATATCTGAGTGTAGGATGTAAGTATTGTTAAGCTACCCATAATGTCTAAAGTTAATTATAGCAATAAATTAACTTTAAAAATACATGTATTGCGTGCCGGAGCGACACCTCGATAATTAGATTTACGGTATTATAAAAAAAACTGTATTGCAGTTCAATTATTTTAAACGTAATTTCAACATGTTAATGGAAAATCGTGTTTTTTTAAATATTTGTGGTCCTGTTTTCATTTGTATAACTATTAATCCTACGTAATATGATCTAATTTAAAAAAGTTGTTTTGACTACTAACTAGACAGACAGAAATAATACCATCTTATCTTAGGATTCGGATATTTTTCAGTGGATTAGCCATTTGTTATGAACTGCTTTTGAGTACATCTATATAATAAGCCTATGTACATAGTGGGTGATAACAAGAAAGCGCCTTATATCGCGTTTCTTAACATATTTATGTATTACATATATATGACGTATGTACATTGTTTTTCATACAAACAATAATTACACAGAGAAAAAAAAGAACATTAATTTTTTAACAATTTTACATTAATTCCATTCCTTTGTGGACAAATTTAGAGATTGTACAAACTCAAAAAGGGTGTAGCTGTTTATTAATTTACTTATAATAGTTAGCACTCTTTAGAACATATAGGGCAGGCCAGGGTGCCCATGGGGTCCCAGGCGGGCAAGACCTTAGCTTCCTGTTTGAACACTTCTAAAACTTCGCTCGGCACATACTTCTTGTCTACGACCACCTGAAACCATAACGGGTAAATTAGGTATAATATTTAAGTTATACGCAAACTAAAGTTTATATCATAAAACAGGGTACATACAGAATTTCCAATACTTTTATTAAACCTAACTTCATACCTGTTATTCTTTACATTTTATTGCAGTGAAACCATAATATAGATATCTTAGCAAAACCTATTATAGTTTTAAAACTATATAGAGACTAAATTTATTAAATGTTAAGTAAAATTAACGCTTTTACTACATACTACAAACACTACGATTTTTTCTATACGCTATCGCGTTCCAGTCTAAAAGGTGTGGTAATGGAAACATATCATAGACGTTCCAATTTAGTCCTCAGAAATTTATGGCCAAGCAGCGTATTTGTAAAAAAATAATTGTTGGAAAAAACACAGGCAGATGGTGCTGCTCGTCTCGTGAATTGACCCTAAGACATCAATGAGAAGTTTTAATAGGTGGTAGAACCAGTGTAGTTCGACCGGGGAAGTGCCACCGCCACACCTATTTCCAGCGTGAAACAGTTCTTGCGTTTGGGTGGAAGGGTGTGGTTGCCGGTTTACTTTTATATGAGGCGACCATCTCAGTCCTCGAGAGTAGCAACGC
>DWNE01005475.1:0-13952 GCA_018249875.1 Cecropterus toxeus | reverse complement strand
AAGAGACCGAACTCAAAATTTCGGCAAATTGAACTAAATACTTGAAACTACTAATTATGTCTAACATCTATCGAAATTAACGGTGACGATATCATGCCAGATATATACCCATAATAATAATTAAGCCCCTTTAACAGGTTATTTCTAAATAATGCCAATTCCACATTAGGTCCCTTTTATTCTCACCGTGAGTATACTTATATGAGACGCTAACATATAATTTGTACCAAGTAATAGCCGGTAATCTTCGTCATATCCAGATAGTTTACAGAACATCAACTTCGACTTTATTAATTGAAAACATCTGAAAATATATTTCTTGTATAAATAAAATGTCATAATATAGAAGTCGCAAACGAGCCTGCAGTCCATCTGATGCATGTCCATGGTCACCTGTAACTAACCCCAGGTTTCTTTGTGGAATCATCGCCAACCCATTATTGCCCCACTGCTGGGCACGGGTCTTCTCTGAGAATGAGAGTTTAGACCACCGCGCTGTTCAGGTACGATTTGGTAGATTTCACACACCTTTGAGAACTTTTGTAAAGAACTCACAGGTGTGTAGGTTCTCTTACGATGTTTTTTTTCACCGTATACCAGTGATACTTAATTTCTAAAACGCACGCCCGCAAAAAAAAGTGGTCTGAGTGGTCTGAGATTCGAACCTCGGACCTTCTATTGAGAGGATGAGTTTCAATCATTATACTATTACTGCTGCTATGAGGCATATCATTCTATCCATCCATCAGCCATTTGGGGTCTCTGGGATCTCCAACGGAACACAACCGGAGTCCTTATATCCACCACCGGAAGAAAGCTAATAGTGCTACTCAAGACACACACTACCATCAGACGAACTGCTGATTCGTGTAGTTGAACTTACATCGGTGTCATGATGGGCTTGCTGCTGCAGCTCCAAGGCGTCCAGCAGGCGTTGCAACTGCTGCACGGAGAGCTGAGCTTGGCCCAGCTCTCGGGAAGCACTCTCCAAAGGACCCCCGGATTCTGTGGACATTTTTAATATCGGACAGTAGATCAGCTGTCAAGATAGTTAGAACTTCGGCTTGTTATGCTGGAGGTGCGGGGTTCGAGTCCCAGGCACATATCTATGGTCTTTCGAAGTGTTATTTACACCACATGTGATGTTATTTACTACACCACTTTGTTTCAAACTCGATTTGCTAAAGGAAGTCGAGGTCCAGGATTCGAACCTGATGATCGACATAGGTCTTCTATTCATGTCAATTGACAGTTGAAAGTTACGCTGTCAAATAATTTTTATGACACTACTGTGTTCTAGCGGCTGTGAACTGTCTTAGAACGGTTTCCAGCGCTGTCAAATTTACTGGATACCGTTTTTCTCCTTTCTTCTTGGCATCTTTTAAAACTTCAGAAACTAATTCTGAATGCGGCCAGTACTTTAATTAGCTAGTATGTGGTTGCCTACTACGGTTCAACTCTTATTCGAATCTATTATTTAGATTCTCAAACATTATTTTCAGATGAATAAATAATCAGAATCAGAACAATATTCTTATATAGATCAAATATAAATAGGTTTATATGGGGGAGAAAATGTCGAAATGTGTATGTATTCAATATAAAAATTGTATTTACATGTATTGAAGGAAGTAGTGGTTCAATACAAGGGTAACTCACACATGCGTACTAACAAGGGTTTTAGATAACTCATGCTACGAAATGGGGGTAGTTGATTAATTAATGATTTTTATGTCCTTAAAAACTTAACAAACTGTAGAACTTTAATAGTTTCGTATTTTTAAATTTTGTTTATTTACATATCCAAATAGATAAACGTTGAAGAATAGATACATTTACATTATAAAATAAACAACCTTGTGGTTTTTAAAATAACATAAAAAGAATAATTTTGTGCCAATTAATTTAATATATTATATATAAAACTCAGACCAAAAAAAGTAAGACGACGCCTCGTTGTGTCTCGCGACAGATTTAGTGGACGTTACTTTTTTTATAATATGGTGTTGAATTATATGTATAGGCACAATTACGCGCTATAATCTTTCAAAATATACTCGAATGTTTAATACAGGAAATATACAAAACAGCAACACACTTTGAACTTAATAGAGTAAGAAATAAGAGATAATATTAAAAAGCTCCTTTTTTAAATAGAAAATTTATTAACAAAATTTAATAACAGGTAGTGATATTAAGTTTCACTTATTATAGAATACATACGAGTCTAACTGTTATATGTTAGACTCGTATGCCGCTAAATTGAACATCAATCAAGCCTCTCACATATAATCTAACTAAACCACATAATACTTTAATTTTTCGTGTCAAACTTTAGTATAAAGGCAAGAAAAATACACCAAGAGGTAGAGGCGAAGTCTGTTTTTTTAGTCCGAGCAAAAGACTAAACTTAGTCATACCTATGATCCAGCCGGCCAGCCGGCCGCCGGGCGTGCCCGACACGAACCCGGCCTGCGCGCGCACCGCGCCCGTCGGGCTAACCAGCCCTGGACAGATCAGTGTACCGGCTGACTGAATAGACTCCTTACCTGGGCTTCTAAGTGCTATTTGCACATGTCAGGGAGAATTTAGGGGACGTGTCGTTTAGACTCCTAAACTCGGTTTTATTTGTACATGTCAGTGAGAATAAGATGTGCCTTTCTTTTAGACTGCTAAACTGGGTTTGAGAACACAAAAGAACTATTTTTGTTACTCCTAAATTGTTTTTTTGAACATGTCGATGAGAATAAAAAGGAAATTTTCGGTGACTCCTAAACAGGATTTTCTTTGCACATAACGCACGGTGACAGAATAAATATTTTTTACTATTAAACTTGGTGTTCTTTGCACATGTGGTATGTATAGTGACAATAGAAATCTTTTTTGACTTCTAAACTGTTCTTTGTTAAAAAGTTTTATAGGACTTTTTAGTCTAAATTGGGGTGTCTTTGCACATGGCACATGTTATTTTAAAATTCAAGTGACAATAGTGCACCTAATGGTAAGCCACCATTTCAAAAACATTTAAAATTTGTAAGTAAATATTCATAAATTAGATTTTTGGCAACTTCTAAATTAAAATTGTCAGACATTCCTCAACTGACACTATACCAGACACTGTAACATTAGGAGTCTATTCAGTTACTTCGGCTATGGGAAAATCGGGAAAAACAGTGTGCAATGAGGGGAAAACGTCGGGAAAGTGCAATTGTGATATATGACATGAAGGATAATGATCATAATAATCTATGACATAGCTTTGGTTCATAAGCCTACGGTACTTATGAGACAATGTTATAAAATACGATTAGATTTGATCATCATGATTAAAAAAACAGTCCTATAAGTCTTAAGACTGGACTCATTTTAACCGACCCACGACTCGAGAAGTCTTTTAAAATTTAAATGATAAGAAAAATACTTTTCAAAAGGATTTAAAAGAGTTTCGCCCATCCTATTGTTATATATCACAATTGCTCTTAAGTCCGACTTAAGAGAACAGATAAATTTAGGGAAACAAGACTTTTACAGTGTAAATATGAAATTGGAAACCAGAAAGAGACATTCGAATAAAATCCTTTTCATGAGTAATGAACAAACGTGTAAAATACTAAGGTAATTTTAGTAAAACGTTTCTTTATAGTTTCCGAATGTCGATACTAACGATAAGGGTTTGTACATAATATTGAAATTTCATACTTAGAAATAGACAAAAGATAGTAATGTACAACTAAAAGAAAATATATCTCTGTATCTGTTTTGGTCTATCTTAAAGTCAAAATCATAATTAGTAAAACATGATCACAATTTTTTGTCTTTACATAATTTCATAATTCTACGTATATCTAACGATAAATATTTCATGCAAAACTATATTTAATACCTAAAAGTGTTCATCTTTCACTTTGTAATATACTTGAAAATCTAATTATATAATGTAAGTATCATCGTCCAATTGTAATCAACGTCTAATACGGCCTAAAAATCTAGACAGAAACTAAAGCCATCTACACTTAATAAAACATAATCTAAGGTAACTTTTACATTGGCTAATTGTAATCGTTTAATACGACCTTAAAATCTAGACAAAACGTAAGTTCATCTACCCTTTTTAATACTGAAACTAGAGATAAAGAACTAACCGGAACAATAGGAAGGGTCGCTGGTGCATCTGTACAATGTCTTTAAATCATCACTTATTCCTTTAATTTCCCCATTCAACTCTATCATAGAGCTGGATCTCTTTAAACTCTTACTTTGATAAAGTTCATACACATTGAACTCTCTCTCTAAAAAGGCTTTATTTTGCTCTTTCGTTTGTGATTGAGTCGACATTTTGTATGGCGATAATAATATTATTTCCTTTGTAAGCCCTTTATCGCTTCGATTCTTCGCTGCGGCTGATTCTTTGTCTAATTTCAGCGTTAGCCTGTTTTCTACATGTCTGGGTTTGATTCTAAATTGTTGGGAACTGCCATCCAGAACGCAATAAGTGCTTATACCACAGTCTTTGGTACATATTTTTCTGTACCAATTTTGGTTTGAGATCGCCTTTTCAGCTGTAAGGGACGTGGGACTAATTGACATACTGCTAAACGTTTGTGTCTGCGTGGTACTTGTGATATAATCTTCTTTAGAGCTATTATTAGGACTTTCAATTTCATGTTCTAAACAATATATACAATTACAATGGTCAGTTTGCATGTCCGTGTGTTTTTGATCTACAATCCTCTCAGTATTTAAGGCTTTGTCGCTTTTATTTAAACTAACGTCGCTAGTTTTGGTTGCGATTTCGTGACATTCACAACATATGCAACTTTCAAATTGGGTTTGATTGTCTGTCATGGTCTTATTATTGATTTCAGAATTATAAATCTTGCCCAAAAGGCCGACACCTTGAACATTGTTATGCGGATCATTTTTCAAAAGTTTGTCATATTTTTTCTTTAAACGCAAATATAGAGCATTTATGTCTTTGTGAATAGATGGTGCGTTCTTGGACAGTAGAGTTAAATTTTCCAGCAATAATAGAATGAATCGATCGTCTATGATTTTTGGCGCTTTTTCAAACATTGCTATTTCTTCAGTAAAATCGTCAGTTATTGTAGCGGCTACTATATCTTTTTCTTCTATTGCATCGTTACCTTGATTCTTTTTCTTACCTTGGAAAGGACATTTCTTAAGCGAGGAAAATATGTAACACGATTGTTCGTCATTTTCCTCATTCAGAGACTTAGTAGAATCCGAAAGATTTCGAAAGGCATTGTGTTGAAAGTCTATATTCAAGGAATGATCACTGTTGGCTAAGCGGTAATCTTTTGACGTTGCATCGCTGTTTGTCTGATAAGGCTTCAAATCAAAACTCTTGGAGATATCTAAGTTATAAGTAACAGGCGATTTTATGCTAACTTCATCGGTTTTACCACGAAAATATTTATTAGAAGAATTGCTTTTTGAAAGCGGAACCCATTCGCACTGTGTTCCTTTCAACAGGTTAGAGTTATCAGAGAATTCTAAGCGCAGATGTTTCGATTTACTATCGTTATTTACAAATCTCTCTTTTAGTTTCATCGTAACAGCTGTTATTTCTTTCTGATTAGGATTGCTTAGCATAGACACGTGTTCGAGGTTATAGTTTGAAAGATTTACTACTAATGAATTTTTATGAGTAACTTTACCTAATTCATCCGCGTAACCAGTATCTTTTTTGTCTGTTTGTTTACCTTTATTTTTCAACTCGTTTTTATTTCCATTACAGAATATAGCTGTTATGTTGTCAATAATGCTTTTTAAATATAATTGTCCGGGGTCAACCTGTTTAACGGGATCCCCTTCAATATTTTCTTTAGTGGTAATGCCTACGGAGGCTTTCTTTTGTATAGACTCAGTTTGAACATCACATTCTGGAACGGAGTCGTCTTTAGAATTTTCTGTGGACTCTGAACTGCTATTAGAACTCATACTGTCATGTAGCAGATCTAAGTAAGCGTTTAAGAAATCTTTTGCAACATCCAGAGGTAATGAAGTTTCACTTATTAAACGATTGATTGTGTCTTGTATTTTTGGAACTTCAGATGAAGAATTGGAAGTATCCAAATTGGCGGTGTCATCAAAATTTCTATGAACATTTTTTTGTGACATTTTATCCAGATTATCAATTAGTGTTTTGGTGATTTGTATGTCTTTTTCTATACTTTTACTGCGAGCAGTCTCGCAGATATAGACGGTATTTTTCAAAATTCTTTCCAGTTCTTGTATACGGCGTTCCTTTTCACAGCTGTCATTAATCTGTGGGCTTCGAGATCTACTTGAAGTGCCTTTTTTGTTCATAATACCAACTAATATTCTAGATATGTCTCTATTAATAACGTCACTTATTCCAAAAAATTGAGTGTGCTTATTAACATTACCTAGGCAAAAGCTTGAAGTGTTTTGATCTTTAGTAAAATGTTTGTTCGACTGTCTGTCTATAGATTTAGGCCTTTTCACTGCTTCTCTAACACTTTCTAGCGAGGTATTCTTAAGCCAATACTCTAGTAAACACTTAAATAGTGCTATTACTGGATGAGTATCGTTGTGAGCTACTTTAGAATCGTATAATTCTTTAACGACTTGATTGATGCAGTTTTTAACGTTAACATTGTCACGTTTTGATGTTTCTATATTCTCAAATATAGTCATCATTAGCTTCTCGGTTATTTTATCTAAATCAGAAGGAGTAACAGTGTTTTCGTCTATAGCTTTTGTATTATTTTCAATTTCAGCTTGTATATTCATATTTTTTTGTGCGACAATATTGCAACACGCGCTTTGATCGAGTTTTTGGTTGATTGTCAAATTATTTTTTGTCATTTTCTTACTGTAGCTTCCTAGAAGCATATAGGCGTTAAAGGGTTTCTTAAGGGGCGGTTCGCTTGACACATTTCTATATTTTACTAAATTAGTCGACTTTTTACTTCTTCTCATTGGTGACAGGTCTATATTGGGTGAAACGTTATGTGTGGAGAAACAATACGTTGCTAGTGGCTCGGTCTTATTACGTAGAGATATAGAATTGTCATTATTATTCTGCACTAAGATATCCAGTTCAAATGATTTAGTTAAGTTCTGAAGGTCCGTTACAATTTTCTTAGGTACTTCTTTATAGATTGGCGTGTTAATCTTATATTCGCCAAATATGGGCGATTCTAGACCGGGAGATCGCAAACTAAGCTCTAAATCTGTGCTATGCATCTGTTTTTCAGCATCAGTTGTATTTAACGACAAATTTAGCGATTTGCTATCTATATTATTATCATTTTTTAAATTTTCCATTTCATTGATAATACTTTCATGTTTATTGTCTAGTCCGGGTGATTTTCTATCCAAAATATTATTACTGAGTTCATCAAATTTCAGTGGTAGTAATCGACTGCTTCTGTTAGTACACGGCCAGTCGTTCAGAGTGAATGGGTTCTTATTTCCATGGGGAAAAGGTCTAAGTTCGCACGTAAGCTTTTTGGATGCGGTAGGCGGGATGTAGGTTATAGGTAAGGTGAGGTTTTGAATCTTATCATGCGAGTTTAAGGTCGAAATTTTAACTCCTGAACTCGCTGCACCTTTAGGATTAAATAAGGATTATTGTAAGTAAGAAAAATGCTTACAATCATAAAGTCCTGCCTCTACTTTAATTATAACAATTGTGTATCCAATGCCTTTCTATCTATGTGTATGTATCAGTTTTGTAATATGACATATACTCGAAATTTATCTGAAAATGAATGAACTTATATTGAATTTCATTCACTTGAGATATTCTTGCAACAGTCGAAAGAAAACATGCTGTGACCTAATCATACTCTAAAAAGGGGCAAGCAGAGATATCAAGGAATATTTTCAAACACTAGAACAGAGAATTTGATAGGATAATTCGAAAATGAAACATTGGAGTTTTATGTGAGTGTGTGTTTATAAGTATTTACTTACGTGATGACGTGTCTGTTGGTGGCAAATCTTCAAGAGGGGCGTGGATCTTAGGCACTGACTCTCGGGCGCCGAATGTTAATAGATGTTGGCGATATAATCTATAAAAAATGTTTATATAAGTTTACATAGAGCCGATAGATAGAAAGTAGTATGGAATGACAGTATTTAAAAGTTAAAAGTAAAAATCTGTATTAGGATACGAATATTAGCAAATATTCACGAATACTAGCACGTAAACATTTTAGCCTTTTATATTTGGTAATCGCCACAAATACTTGTTCGTTCTTGTTGTACGGGATTTTACGTGCGGATCAAAGGATAATGCGTCATTATTCATTCGCAGGGTTTACATATTCGTCATTTATTGGCAATTTATTGGGCGGTTTTTCGAGTATCTATATTTTCCTCTGTAACACGTTGGATTACGACCTCGTTAGCGTATGGCCGTAATTCCTCAAGAAACCCCTGCCACCAAGAGTTTGTTTATGCTCGTGTCACAACCATTTACCGATGCCCTTTGAACCTGGAGCTTCGTACGACTATCTTGGTAACCAACTCACCGATGCGCCTTGAGCACGCTCAACCAGGTACGAAACACGTCCGGCGTCTTCGCACGCAGGTGGTATATGAACTCGTCGGCGTCGATGTCGATGCGACGTCGACGGGCCTTCGCAGATATCACAGAGAGACCAACGTCCACGGAGCCGTGTAACCTGCCTCGGGCCACGTCTGTCGGGGACCTGGCGTAGACCAGGATGCCGCCGTCGACCACGAAGAAACGCTGGAATGGAATTGGGTGTTTTTGTTATATCATACATCCCCATTTTATCAGATTGAAGGGTTCGAAATAAATCTTACTATATTTTACTAAAGGGAAGGGGAAGTAGAAAAATCAACCAAATCACCTATCAATTGTTTGACGCCCCAAAATATAATTAAGGCCAATTTTTCAGCTGCATTCAAAAACCACGAAGTAAATTAGAATAAAGATAGCTAATATGTTTTATCATATGACGTTTTTATCATGGCTTACACTTTACACGTTACCGAAGCTGGCTGAGTCATGGGAAAGCCAAATTATCTATAAATTGATTAAATTATTAAGATAAGATTTTATCAAAACATTTTGTATCTATGTCACGTTGTACTTTGGACTTACGCTCAGATATAATCATTTCCGATAAAGTGTATCCTATGTATTAAACCACGCCATAAACTATATGTGTGTCAAATTTTATCTAAGTCAGATCAATAGTTTTAACGTAAAACAATAACAATCATACACACAATACATACACACTCACAAATTTTCGACTATATAATACTAGCAGATCCGTGCCCACTTCGTTGGGCATTAAAAAAAATGTAGGTAACATACGTAAACTTTCTACCCTTATTTTATATTGTTAGGGGTTGATTTTCAAAAAATAGTGAAAAACCTAATTCATTACTTCAACCCATAGGGCCAGATATTAAGTTTCAGAGAGCTTGCTACAAAATTAGCAGACTTTCATATAAACTTTTAACCCCCTTAGGCGTTGAATTTCTAAAAATCCTTTCTTAACGCTTACTTACACCATAAAAGGAATCCCTGTACCAAATTTCAAGGTTCTAAGTACAGTAGTTTCGGCTGTGCGTTGATATATAAGTCATTTAGTCGGAATTGCCTTTTATATATATAGATTAGTAAGTATCTACTTACTAATCTATATATATATAAGGCACTTAATCATACTTTATATCTATAAAGTATGATTAAGTAGTAAATTCTCTGTGTCTTGAATGCCTTGGTACCTGGTAGGTCGAAAAAAATATCAAAATCACTGTTTCACAAATTTATTCGTGTATTGCCTAAACAGAATAAATTATCTCTGGCGCTTGCCAAGGGTCAACGAAAAATAAAAAGCAAATTTACCTACAAAAATAGAATTAATCCGTGGAATATGTCGACGAAACCCGAAATCGAGTTGGCAAGTAATTTCAATTGATGCATACAGAACTAATTGGATGGAGGTTTGATGACAGAATTACAACCAATAGATGAATAGTTATTGTTAACCGTGTCAGTGGTCATCATACCGGTCTGACACAGTAGGTCTCGGCTAGACTAGAATATGTAGGATAATTTAGATTTTGGTTGTCGGTCGGTGTACGGGCATTTCTCTTTGTGTTTGTTTACATAAGAAAATATCCTGGTGTGGGTATTGGGTATATGCCTATGGGTGTATAGGGATGTTATAGAGTTCCGTATCCGTAACCGAAACTATCGGATATACAGAATAAACAATATCCGTAACCGTACGTGATATAAAATTTCCGTCAATTTCGGATATGTTTCGAGATATATTTTTGAAGTTTAGGTACCTAATCAATTTTAGGTTTTACTTAGGACACTTAAAATTATTTAAATACCTATTATAAAAACTGATAAGCTGATTGTAATAGTAAATGATAATGATAGAAATATAACCAAATGATTATCTATTTGTATTTTACGTTTGAATGAAATTGCTTTAAAATATAATATCCGTAACAGTATCCAAAATTTCATATCCATAGCATCCCTGGCATATAATACATACACATAGCAGTATAGAAAATGTTATTTAGGATTTATTATTATTACTTATTATTATTATTACTTATTGATAAAAAGTAAAAAAACGTACCTTGTGCCACCCCTTGAGCGGCCATTTTCTTTTCTTATGCAAGTACCCGTTGAACACTTCCGGCCGCTTGTCGAAGCGCTGGCCATCCTTCAGACCCTCAAGAACCTCCCACTCGCTGCCACGCCGCCGACTGGACACAGAAACATTAGACTGCGTCAGACGGGAGGGTAATGTTTTTCGAGAGTATGTATGTATTTTTTAACTTAAATATAAAACACGCACGCTTTCTACACTCATAGCCCCACACTAGGATTTTCCCCTGTGTCGTGGGCGCCATGGACACACAAAGACGAATACACAAACACCCAGATCCAGAACAGAAATCTAAATTCATCTCGTATTTCTGTCTGGTATGGTGACCGCTCGGCCACGCGGTTCGTCAAACGTCGTCAAATATATCACTATGAATAAAAAAAAAGCGTTTAAAGTTAGTCAGGTTTTTTTGGTTTTCATGTTTCTAACAATGTTACCAGTTTTTGAACAAACGAACATGCAGTCCATCTGATGGTAAGTGCCAACTGCCGTTCATAGACATCTGTAATCAGCTCAAGATAAGATTAGTTTTGTCTGACATTGGCCACAGATGCATTGCTACACTGAGGACTAAGTTGGAATGCCTCGGATAAGTATGTTTCGATTTAGATCGGAAAAAAAGTAACTACATTAACATTGCTGTTATAGCAGATATAAGATTTGGCGATGGTGCATCCGAGAATCGAACCTCAGGCGCGCATCAAAAAATTTCTAAAATGGAGTTCTTTAAAGAGTCTGAAGTTTACCAATTTGCTTTGGTGGTCACAGGTTACCAATTTATAAAGCGGTTGCGGCGCAGGCCTTTGACGTGGCCTTTGATCTGTTTTTTTTAAATATGAAGTAGCAAACGAGCAAGCAGCCCACCTGATAGTAAGTGGTTTCTGCCACCCATGGGCATTTGTAAGCAACTTCATATTGAATAGGGGTTCTATATGAAGTCGACCACAGATGCGTTGCCACTACCGAGGACTGAGATGGTCACCTCATATAAAAGTGAGCCGGCAACCATACCCTTTCACCGAAACGCAAGAACTGCTTCACGCTAGAAATAGGTGGTTCCTAAACAAGCCACATAAACAACCCTGGACTTGCAATAATCTACATGCCATTGGACAGCTCACCTTCTGGACTTCCCTCTCGGCGGCGGTTGCGGCGCGGGCCTGATCGCCCGGTCCCCGCTGTCGGCGGACAGCGAGGCGGTCTCCCCCGAGCAGTCGGAGTCCGATGGAGCCCGGCGCAGCGCTGCAGCACGACCCGCGGCGCCTCGGCGACGCTCACCTGAATAAATACACTGTCTTTAGCCCCTGTGATGAGAGCAGACCCATGAGAAGCAACGATGTAGAACGCAAAACCTTATTTCTGCATAATAACGGCAGTGTTATGCTTTGCTATTATTATTGGAACGGTAAGAATGTGACCTGTGACTGGCCATTTACAATCAATTACATATTATAAAAAAAAAATACAAAAATAGTTGTAAATGAATGAATGAATGTGGCGGCGGTACGTCTACGATCAACCATACTCGCTTGAACTTTTCATAATATTTTTACTCCAAGAATATTCGCCCAAATATTGCAATGTACATTACGTGTTTTGTTTTCCCCTATATGTAAACGGTGATCGTTCTGTGAAAACGCAAAAACTCGTACTAAGAGCACATAACGATATATACGGCATACATCAATACAGGAACGAATCGTACATTTTGCGCACGTAAGTCAATTCATTCCGTTTCAAATTGGCCATTGTTCATAGTAAAGCGTGACGTACCTAAGTCCGTGAGCAAACGAGAGGATAATCTCAAGCTAGACATTGAGCATTAATGCATACTGCTTTGATGCTCAATGTCTTAGCTTTGTTAAAGGGGGCAGAGCAAAATCGGTGGTCGGTAAAAAAAAACTTGCCGGCTAGTCTTTGAATTTTCTGTCAGTCTATGCTGAGGAAAGGTTCGAAATAATAGACTCGATACAACATGTCGGGGGCACTCATAAGGGCTGGCGACAGAAGTGAAATAAAAAAAAAATGCCAATGTGCATGTGTGCTATGTACATCGTTGTATATACACATTATATGTACATACTTATTTACAGAGGTGTCGGTTACGGTAACAGTGTCACGAGTTCAATGTTTTTTAAGAGTTTTCCCATATCAAAAAATTCCTACCGCGTCTAAAGAAGTTCTAACTCACCTCGCTTAACCACTTAAAAAAAACCTCTTTCGGTTTTTGTTTTATTTTTTTATCGACAAAGTTCGTTTAAAAATCTTTCATTCTGGCCTATGCTAAGGGGGAGAGGATATCTTTTTATAACCGTGCGCTTTAAGAAACTCCCCAAATACCAACATGATTTTATCTTTCACAAAATGCAAATTTCGCATTAAGACCTTTATTATTATAAGCTTTTATTCTCATCGCGCGACATTCGTGACTAATCAACTATTTCGAGGTGACGGATGATTTATGGCATACACGTGACCATGAGAACCCGTATATTTTTACAAATCACCCAAAAACGCATACTCACGTTTAGATTCAAGTCGCGTCGGCTCAGTGGCGGCATGCTTCACCCCGCCTTGGTTCGACATCGTGCTGCTACAACCGCCGAGCAACCATCTTACCTCACCTGGAAAATAACAAAAAAAAAAATCAAATTATTACCGGCCAAGTAAGAGTACGGAATTGCGCACGTTGGGTTCTGTATTATATACAAAAAACACGTTAGTATGGGAGCTCCAATTAAATATGTATTTATTTTCTATTTACTAGTATTTCATTTTATATTCAAGTATTTGTTGTTGTTGTTTTGTGAAAATATTAACTATCTATATATCACGTTTCTTGAGTTACAGCCTCGTGACAGACAGACGGACAGACAGCGAAGTCTTAGTATATGATGCCGTTTTTACACCTTTGGTAGGGAACCCTAAAAAGGCTTTCTACACACATAGCCCCACACTAAGATTTTCTCCTATTTGAGGATACCCAGACCCAGAACAGATCTAAACTCATAATTTAGATGTCTGGCCGGGGATCGAATTCGGAACCAACTGCGGGTCAGAACAGTATGGTGACCCCTCCGCCATGCGGGTCGTTAAAACATAAGACGCTTTCTACACTAAAAAGACGCTTTCTACACTCATAGCCCCACACTAGGATTTTCTCCTGTGTCGTGGTTACCATGGACACACAAACAATGCACACACAAACACGAATGCACAAACACCCAGACCCAGAACAGAAATCTAAACTCATCATTCAGATGTCTGTCTGGCCGGGGATCGAAC
>DWNE01005474.1:0-13953 GCA_018249875.1 Cecropterus toxeus | reverse complement strand
CATGGTCAATAAAAGGCTAGCTCCAGTATGTTGCCTTACATTTGACTAAACATGTTTGGCAAGATACGCTACACTACGCTATTGATAACAGAACTTGTGAGCAATCAAAAATACATTTTTTTTTAAATAAAGGCAAATAAATTTTTCGATATGGAGGAGCAGTCTTTAGATTTTCGGGATCCTCTTACTTCTCTATTTCGATGTGAAACATCTATAGGCTCAGGTAAACCTGATTGTTGGCGTGGCGATGGCTTGCTGTGGCGACGGGTTCGCCACACCGTAGATACTACATATAAAATGTATTTTTTTACTGTGTTTTTTTTTTGTATTTAATAAAGAATAAAAATTAATTAAATAAATAGTTATCATTTTCTGTAACAAAATCGTCATTTAAAATTTTCTCATTATGCTATACATTTGGTCCCTATTACAAACTTGTATTTTATGCATATTATTTGTACGAACACGATGTTTTACATCTACCAGGCGTCCCGTGACGATTAATTTGATTTTTCGTGTTCTTACATTGTCATTGGGTAGAGCTTAAGCCACATATTGTCCATAGTGTTCGCCAGTACCAATTAAAAAACTCCATAATTGTCCTACTGCAGAGAATGATTTTTCTCTAAGAAGAGTACGAAGGATTTAGTCCGCCCTGACCTTGTGCTGATTCGTAGATACTATATTTTGGGCTATATCATTCTAAATACAATTATTTACAAGAAACACAAAACATTTTAGACTGATCATTTAAAATCAACAAAACAAATAAACACGTGTAAAATTTAACGCAATAGCGAATCTTCATTAGATCATGCATTTTTTCTGGGACAAAATAGTTACGAAATTGCTTAAAATCAATTGATTTGACGAATTGTCAATTTTAAAACAATTTAAACCTATTAAACAATTTAGACAAAGTACCTACTCGTTTATTTCTTATTTCGAGAGCTAAAAATGCTGAAACATGCAAAAGAAGCACGTATCTAGCTTATTCAATGAATACTTACGCTAATTAAATGATAAACACAATTCATATTTTCTTATATTAGCGAACAATTAAACCATATGTATAAAAAGTTAAAAGTAAAAATTACTGGAAGTAACAGATATTTTTTTCATTATTTCAATTTTCGTTTGATTAAAAGAAAGGCTTAAAAAGGCAAAAGTACTTACTCCTGCTACTGGCTAGCCAACAGGTAGCCAGCGGTACTTAGCAAAAAATCCATCCAATAGCTTTTTTGAAGGCCTGCTGATCGTACGCTTCCCCTAATGGAGGTTTTTTGGAATAGTCACTGCGTCCTTGCATATTGGTGAGCCCAGTGGGTGTTGATGTTTTTTTGGAAGGCGCTCTGTACCCCCTGGATAATGTCTCTGAGTAGCCTTCTATGAGATCACGGAAAGAGGAGTAGCGCTGTCAATACTGATATCACACGATACTAATACTACTACTAGTACTAGCAAACAACATAATTGCTTTCTCTTAGGCATCAATACACTTTGTTAATTATATTATAAGTATCTGACGCACAAACCCATGGAAATTTATCTCATAATTAAATATTATTAAACCTTAAGAGTAGTATGAAATATTATTCCACTCAAGAATACATTATACTGCGTTTGTTATTACTGATAAATTAATGGTGTAAATTTTGTTCTCTGACCTTTGAATTCCAAATTCTGACATTTCGTTCAGACAGTCAGTAATTGTACGTGTTTAAATTATTACGTATTTGAGATGTGAATAAAAAACATTGAAAGGAAATATTTTCTAAGTGTTAAGAAACTCAAAGATGTGTAGGTATACTCGTAGTATTCTAATACGCATTTGATAACCTAGTAGACTTTAGTCTAGACCAGGGGTCAGCAACCTTTTGAATCAGAAGAATTAAAAATTACAATTTACAAAATTTCAAATTTTTAAAGAGCCACTTTCATTTTTCTTGCCAACAAGAAAACCAACATTTATGTATTTACTTGTTCAAAATCATTAAATTATAAAACACCTAGTTACGCAGAATCTAGTTTCAAAGCGTAGCATTTGGTTTCATCAACAATACCTATACCTTATGCACCTAAACGCTAAGTCATGAAAGACGGCAGGCTTCCAGTTAATTAGTTTATAGGTTAACGTGCGTGTAATTTCATGTTAAACTAGCAATATTTGAATTCGCAATTTGGTTTGTTGTTTCTGATTGAGTAGGTATTACCCATATTGAAATTATGATTAATAAATTAATAGCAATATATTAATCTCGGGTATAAAGTACAATAGGACGTATAATACTTTCAGCATTTCATATATGAGGCGAATATAGTCCTCGGGAGTAGCAACGCATCTGTAATCGACTTTGGATAGAAACCTTTTTCTATAGGAAGTTGCTTACGAATGTCCTTGGACGATAGTATCAACATACCATCAGATGGACTGCATCTTCGTTTGCTACTTAGAAAAAAATACATGCAGCCTGCCTGATGGTACCTAAGTGGTTAATGCAGGGGATAGGCACGATTTAAAAGGTGCTACGAGTACTTTGACAGGCGAGGTAAAGGTTTTCTGTTTTTGGAAAGTTGGAGAAGACGGTTCATTGTTGTCGATCTTAGACTTTTGGAGTGGCAACGCATCTTTGGTCGGTATTAGATAAAACCCATGAACTTCCATGTATGGAACTGTAAAATGTAACTGCCTGTAAAAATCTAGATTTTAGAATCCTTTGTGAGATGCCACTGCAACACCTATTTCTATTAAGCGTTGCTGTGCCTTGATCCAAAGGCAGAAATACTTATCTGAGACGATCCATCCTAGTCCTCAGAAGCAACAATGCATTTATGGCCAACCTCAAGTAGTAAATACTTACTTACCTTCTTGAGGTTGGCTATAGATGTTGATTACAGATGTCCAACGGCGGCAGTGACTGACCATCACGTGGACGGTATGTTAGCTTGCTACTTCAATGAAAACACAACACGAAAAGTATATTATTCAGATACCAGAATCATAAATGACGACCCGAGTGGCGGACCGGTTACCATACCGATCTAACGCGCAGTGGGTTCCGGGTTCGATCTATGCCAGACAGACATCTGAATGATGAGTTTAGATTTCTGTTCTGGGTCTGGGTGTTTGTGTATTCGTCTTTGTGTGTCCATGGTACCAGCGACACAGGAGAAAATTCTACTGTGGGGCTATGAGTGTAGAAAGCGTCTATAAATATCAAGTTTTAGCCTTATGACCTGGTAAGATGCTGGATCTTACCAAATAGTCCTTTCCACGAAGCGAAGACCCGCTAATCCCTTCCTCAGTTGCTACTAATGACGCTTACGTTTTGATTCAGTACGCTTAGCTGATTGGATTTACCTGCGAAATTATAATCTGTGATTGCAATATGAAATTGATTGCGTGTACAAAATGTTTATCGGTTAATATTTTTTTCTTTTGGAAGTAATTTTACCTCGAAGTGGCAAAAATTTTTTTGGTCTTTGTAAAATAAAAGATTTAGTAGTGTTTGGCTTGTTGAGAACTTTTTTTTTGTAACCAATTTTTTTTTTCAATACCGCAGGATACCTTTGCTAATATATAACTATAAAATATCGGATATACAAAAGTAATAAAAAGAAAGGAATAAAGAACAATAAACATTCAACATTTCAAATGCATATTCACGTCTGCGCATTACTCTTTTATCTATATTGCGAATTTTATTTATTTCGAGGTGGTCAAGGTATATGTAACAAATGTTGAAAAGGTATAAAGTGCAATAGGTTGCTCAGTTGCCAAGTACTATCTATGCACTACCGATGGAGATATTTATATATATTTTCATCTGCAGCTATTACCATTAGCACCTAAGGAAATAAATTGTAATTTGGCAAAATCACATTATATAAGTACATATCTACTACATCAGTTTACATTATTATCTATGTATATGCTAATTGTATCTATATTTTAGTGATGCTTAACATTTTAATCTAATACTGTACAAGTAGGTACTTCTGATAAATACAAATATTTTCTTATCACCAGTAAATATGTACTTATAAAAATTAATATACTAGTATTAACAAAAGACCTTGAAATAAGTAAAGAATTATTAAATACGCAATTTTCATGAAGCTTCAAAAGATACTTAAGTAATACATACAAATATGTACTTCTTTGTTTCCTAATATGTAATAATATGGACTTTGGATTTGTCCTGGAAAACGTTTAAAACAATAAAACGAAAATGCTTTAAAAGCGAAAAAAAAAATTGTAGCCCAAACCCGAACAATGTCTCCTCTCAGAATGAGAGGGGAATTTTAAGACTTTATACGACAGATAGTACATTTCTTTAGGTTCTTACCACCTGAAAGGTAGTAACAATAAACAAAAATTACAAAAAAACTACCAAAAATACTAAAAATACCTTCGTCATCGCGAACAGCACCTTATGATAAATAATTTGTATTTTAATAAACCAGTACTTTATTAGTAAGTACAGGACATTTTTCTAGCAGTGGGACTTTTTAAAAAAAATTATGGAACCAAATTCTAAATCCAGAAAAACTTACATAAATTAAGCGTCATTTTAGGCCACCAACATTCGCGTTCTCAATTTGAAATCCGTTCGGGGAATACGAAAAGATAACAAAAATTTCCATGCCAATTCTGCGGAAGGACATTCGAGCCGTTGTTTGAATTCGGAACGCTTTCGCCGAAACGGCCAGTGACGTCGGTTTTTAATATTCCTCTATTTTAAATCACAGATTATATCTATTCTATCAACACAGAGTATACAAAGCTGCTGTTAATAAAATCGATAGGTATATAATGTAACTGCATAATTTATGTAGATGTAAATTTAAATACCTACATCACATAATTAAGTAAGTATATAATTATTAAGTAAGTACCTATATTAAAATATATATTTTTAATAATGAATTATTAATAGCGGCAAACTGTCCTACTGATTTATCTTTCGAAGTATGAACACAATAGATATTTTTTATGAAATATAAAATAAAACGATTAATATAATTTATCATCAAAGATAATTTGATAAAATATAAGTAAATATTATAAATCACCGCCATCAATTCAATGTCTATGTATTTTTCTTGAAATTTAAAATTCAAATTCATCCGAAGCAAATGCAACTTAATTTATACCTACCTTCTTATACTATGACTTTTTATGGAAAAACTACTTACAGTCAAAGATTGCGACGCATTTACAATATAAAAATTGTCAGAAATCATTCGAAAAACAAAATTGAATCCTACAGTTGAAACGAACTTAGCAACGAACAGAAAAAGGTAGTTAATGTCCGTTGCGTAGCGTTATTAGCGCAATAATAGCGATGCATCCGTGAGAAACGCATGCGCGGGCGCATAGTTGAACAGCAAAACAACTCTAGCCCGCGAATTCAATGTAAAGATCAATGTAAAGACCTTTTATTACGGCGCGTAAGAAAATGACAACTCTACGCGCCATTTACGTCGACATCAATTTAGATAACACAAAACTATCGAAAACAAGCCCTATCGTAAAGCAATAGAGCCTTCTAACAGACCTAGATTAGATTGCGCGCTGTTTAGAACGGTTGGAAATGTCAAACCTTAACCTCAAAACCGTGACGCCTGCGTCGCCATTTTAGATCCGTTCGGGCGTTTTCGGCGCGCGTCGGCAATACTCGTGGACAAATTTAGATTGGCCTCCGTTCGGTTCGGCGTTTAAACGTATTTATGACATAATGGGTACTAGCGCGTTCGTTGTAAAGGTCAAATTGCGGTGGACATTAACTAGCTAATAGTAGGGTGCCATTCAAGATAAGGACGCCTTGTATCTTGAACTATTAGATAGCAGATGATCTATTTAAAGGTCGCTGTTAACTGTATCTAGGTACATGTGCAAATATTAGTAGGAAAAAGATGATATTGACGTACGGATGTGGTTATGACGTGAACAGAATACCTACTTAAATAACTATAATGTAGGAAACAGAGACAAGACCCACAACGCTTAGGCCTTGAAAAGTAACACGCCCTCCCGTTCCGTGGATGTTATAGGTCACTATTGTCCCTTGGAGACCTTCTAAATCCAGATGGGCCGCAAGTTTTTCCTGTAAAGATTAACACCCACTTTGGTCACCAACATGCATGCAAGACAGTCACTATTGACAAAACCCCCATTAGGGATGGCTTATGATCAGTAGTAGACCTCAAAATGTTGATGGAAATTTACTAACCTATAGTCCTGAGATAATAAAAATGAGAATAATAAATTCTACAACATTGATAGCTGAAAGTAAAATGAGTACTTATTAGATTTAAACCGCGGGATTATTAACGCTATTTGGTTAGTATTGGTTGCCTATACAAAATTAGTCACTATTTTAAATGAAAATAAACAAATAAACGCTTGAAATATCCAGGAATTCCCTAATGTAGTTTCCCTAAACAAATGCATAGTCATTGTAATTAAAATTACAGATTAGTAAATGTCTGCGTCGTCTAGACCAAAACTATACATTATTTTTAATGGCCGTTATTAAATTTACTAACAATATAATCGTTATATTCCAACTGTACGCTCATAGATGTTTCTAGAGTAAAATATAATGCATGGCAGTAAATAATAGACCATACTTTCTCGCGATGTCATTCCTCATGCCCATGGAGGGGATTGTGGTGACGAAAATTCCATTTCTAAACGAAATATCATATGTCAATACGTCAAACCAACCGACCAACTCTAAGATGGTGCGGTAAGGTCGGATCTAGAATGCACTATGTTCACGATACGACGTTCTATAAATAATAGGAGAGCCTAATGACAAGGTTAAGTGTATGAAACGTAACTGGTTTTAAAACATGCGCTCGCCGTTAGCGATAGACAAAAAATACAGCGGCCATCTTGGCGGGATGATGACTTTTCTTGTTCGTTGCACAGAACTAATGTTACGTAGAAATGGCTGGATATTTCGTGAAAAGACCGTCTTATTACAACTATATCGATTTCTATATACATTTAGACTGATTTTACTTGAACATCGAATATCTTAGTTAATATTATAACTGTGAAAGTTTATGAGGACGAATGTATGTTTGTTACTGTTTTACGTAAAGAATACAGATACGATTATCTTTAATTTGGCACACAGATAGTTTAATAACGTCGATAGAACATAGAATTATTTTCATCGTGTGACACATAACTCAAACGGGCAGAGCCGCGGGAAAATTTAGTATATATAGATTGAAATCACGTGCAGAATTTTAGTCACGTTAGGGAAAAATTCCGTGTGATATTTTATGAACCTTTACGTCACACGAATATGACAAGTCATTGTTGGTATACAAATCCCCAACCTGGACATTTATTTGCAATGTAACTGTTTACAAAATAGGTGTAACATTGAAAACAGAGACGCACAGTCTCTATTTCCAAGTATTACATCTTAAGGGCACATGGTCCAGTGCCTAAGGCCCCCGAAGAAGGGGCCCCGAAAGGCTAATCTATTTTTCAGAAATGTAAAAGTACTTTTTGATAAAATCTGTATGTACTGTGCAACAGGGCCCGAATTTTTGTGTCATCAAGGGCCCCAGCTTTTTTTGGTTAGTCCTGATAGGGGTACTTAATTTGTTATGAGGCGTAACATAGGCTCCATTTTTAGAGAACGAATTAGGGATCCGCAAGAAACATTAATACTTACTCATAGTTCGTGCGTCGTCGTCGCCGACTATTGTATAAGTCGTCTTTGAAAAAATGTTTTTCTTTTGATAAATTTATTGAAACAATAAGTATAAGTAGGTCAAGTAACATTTTTTACCGTGATACCTACTGCAGGCCACAGCTATTTTTATATAAAATCAAATAATATGTTAACAGGGTATATAAATACCGCTGCTTTGCACGAACAATAATACCCAAACCCAACCTAAAACCGCATTTTTTCCAGAAAGACTTAAAAATTAAACAATGCTTTTTATTTTTGACAAAAGAATCAATTAAAATATTTAATAAAATTAAATTAATAAAAACACAATATCTATTTTCACAGTGGAGTTAGAGCACCAAGTTTTAATTCTTCTTCTTCTTTTTTATTTATAAAACTGTATCTTTAACTTAAAAATATAATTTTGAATTCTGCGGTTATTCATGCGAAGTGATATATAACACAGACACCCGTCATTTCTACTCGAATTATTATTCTGTATCAAATTGCACGCGGAACTAGCTGGTCAGTAGTTATATAATTGTTGTTTTATGTTTTATCTGTGGACAAAATGCATACGTATGTTCCTAGGTTAGGATAAATGCATTTTAATGTTTGTTTCAGTCCTTTTAGTGTCCCACTGTTGGGCACAGGTCTTCCCACAACTGGAGGAGACCTGGAGATTTTTTTTTATAAATATGAAGTAGCAAAAGAGCAGCAGCCCACCAGATGGGAAGTGGTTACTGCCGCCCACGGACATTTGTAAGAAACTTCATATAGAACAGAGATTGTATATAAAGTCTATCACAGATGCGTTGGTACTCCCGAGGACTGAGATGGTCGCCTCATATAAAAGTGAGCCGGCAACCACACCCTTCCACCAAAACACGAACTGCTTCGCGCTAGAAACAGGTGTGGCGGTGGTACTTTCCCGGTCGAACTACACTGGTTCTACCAATTGCACCTGCAGCCTGGTGACAGGCTGACGGACAGCGAAGCCTTAGTAACAGAGTTCCGATTTTACCACCTGGGTACGGAACCCTAAAAATGAATTATCAATGCTTAGCGGTGAACAATAAATAATTACTCGACGAAGACAAATATGTTATGCTCGAATCCCATCAGTTACACGCAAATCTACCTAGTCAGAACACACCTTAATAAAATATTTATGTTTATTATCTTTTATAAAGTCAATTATTTTTATTGTCGTACCAGTTTATAATTACTTTTATATAAAAATATAAAATACGATCATTCAATTAACTTTCTCTTATTGAAAGTTCTGATAAACATGAGTAAAACGCAATCTTTATGGTCGAACGGCACCAACCGGGATGTGAATCATGGACCGTTAGGTCACGTGGCGTCGCGCGTCACTGAGTCACAATGAGTCAAGACTTGTATATAGAAAGAAAGAAATGAAAAAAGAAAGATAACATTTATTTACGGTAATAAGAGAAATATATTAATAAGAGAAATATATAAATGATTGCTTTTTACTCGACTGCGTCAGAAGGATAGTAATGATTTTTGAGCCTATGTATGTATGTATGTTTCTTTATATGTATGTCCATTTCTTTGTCACGCTACAGCCCAAACGGCTTGACGGATTGTGACGTATGACATATCATTAGAATTGTCTCAGTTTACATAGTGACAAAGGCTATATAATTTTAAAAAATGGCGCTTGGAAACGGGAATAAATGGGGGAGAGACGATTTTTTTTACTATTACGACAATATGGGTATCAAATGAAAGCTAGTGAATAGACCAATCTAAAACTATATATAATTTACTGTACTATTTTGACAAAAACTAATATAAGCGTTAAATTAAAAATATATTTTAACAAACAAAAATTTAGTTATAAACAATCGGGTTTTTTGTTTTTATGTTTTAACGATATTACTAGTTTCTTCTCATAAGGTCAAAGTACGTAAATATTACCACACGTCCCAAACCATTGCTTTATCCAGTTCCAGAGTCACGTATCCATAATATTTTCAGAGCATTTGCGACCCTAAATAAATGTTGGGCGTTTATCCACGTCACGGCATTGTGAAGCCTTAAGAAAGCGGGCACGTCGCCTAGACCGATAGCCCACTGTTGGCCTTCATTAAGTTGACTGTTTACTGAAACTTTGAAAGAATCGAAGCCCGGAGATCTTAGTTCTTACTGATATGATAAACGCGAATTTTGTGAGGATGTTTGACAGACGACCCGCTGACCGGGCGGGTCAACGTACCGGTCTGACACGCAATGGGTCCCGTATTCGATCTCTGGCCAGACATTTTTGTAAAAGATGAGCTTAAATTTCTGGTCTGGGGTCTGGGTGTTTGTGTACTCATTTTTGAGTGTCCATTGCACCTATGACACACCAGAAAATTCTTCTGCGGGGATATGGATGTAGAAAGCGTTAATGTTTTATTTTAAGCGTTTATGTAAGTGCGTTTGATATTCGAGTCGAATTTATTGTAAAAAATTGCACACATAGCTTATGACCTTTTTTATATCGAGGGGGAAACCTATATTTTTAGGAACACGAAAAATATATGAAACTAGTGCGCGATTTTTTGTCTAGTGACAAACGTGACGTAGTTTTTTTTTTGCCGTTTTTTTATACATAATGTTACGGAACCCCTGGTACGTGAGCCCGACTGGCCAATTTATTATTAAAGTTATATTTTTTATTTTGTTTTTTATTTCAAGTAGCACGATTAGTATAGTAGTAACGATTTACCCTTCACCCGCGCACTAGTTTCCTATATTTTTTATTCTAAATGACAATACAGCAACGTATATCACTTACACATGAACAATACGTCACGGTGGCTACACCGGTCGTTGGCTCGAACCCTGGACTTTGAACTGTGGATTTAGGTCACGTCATTGTGAGGCACATAACGGTTGGTTTGTTGTACGTGGTTTGGGTCTGGTTTTGTGTCGAAGTAGATCATCTGATAAAGTGCAGTTCATCTGATAAAAGTTTATTTTTTTTTATAATATTGAAGTAGCAACCGAGCATACAGTCCATCTGATGGTAAGTGATTACTGATGTCAAAGGAACTTCATATAGAACAGGGGTTCTATCTGAAGCCGACCACAGATGCGTTGCTACTCCCGAGGACTGAGATGGTCGCCTCATATAAAAATGAGCCGGCAACCAAACCCTTCCACCGAAACGCAAGAACTACTTCAGGCTAGAAATAGGTGTGGCTGTGGTACTTCCCCGATCGAACTACATTGGTTCTACCATTTGGCAATATTTGTATTTTATGATTTTAAATTCCTTGAAAAATAATATCCGTTATGGAAAGTAACGGATAATCCGAAATAATTTTAAAAAATCCCTAACTAATTTAAAAATTAGGTGATACGTGTAATTTATTGCAATTATTTAGCATATAGTATCTATGCTTAGGAAATGCAATAAATTACATGTATCACCTAATGTTTAAATTTTAAATTAGGTAAACAATTCTAGCGAATCGCATGCAGTGTTTACCTGTCATTAAATAGAGCATTAAGCAATATGTTCTACTGTGTTTACTATATAATATATGTAAATTTAATAATGCACTATTGTTGGTTAACCTAATAACACAAAAAATACATATCCCTAACTGTATCCGAAACCGATATAAAATTATTCCTATATCTGTATTCGTATCCGAAACTTCATATCCATACATCCCTAAGAGATATGTAATCTACGAACGTAAAAATCCTCCGGTCTATACTGGCGTAACCATTGGTACTGAGTTTTGCGAACTGTTTGGAATGTATGTATGTTACGCTTCCCAATGCGGGCGATATAGAAAGTTATGACCATCTTCCGATTTCCTAGGTTCACTCGGGGGGTGAACCTAGATAACCTATAGGTTAGTACTACGTCTGTATACATAGGTTATGTACTATAATATATTTTGCTTCGGAAACTAGTAACTGATTCAAACTTCAAACTGTTTCAAATAATGAATACCTGTGTATCTCACTATGTCTAACCAGAAAGCTAATTATATATTTATGTAGGTGCATAATTCGTCTAGTCGATTTTTTTTGACCCAGTTACTGGGTGGAAATATCTGCAAAAAGAAATTCAAAAAACCGCATATCGTGAGTACTCGAAATATATTAAAATGTATAAATTCCACGATTGTGTTAGTCTAAATTTTTTTAGGTATCAGTGATATGAAACATCCATAGTGGCCGCTTTAAGGCGGGTTTTAGAGTCACGCTGACCATCGGCGCCGGCAGATCAGTGTGTAGCCTGTCAGCGTTGAGGGTCAGGGCGAAACTTTTATAAAGATAAAGATATCCTATGTGTTAATCCAGGTCATAAATTATGTGTGCCAAATTTCAAGCAAACTCATATTTGTGATCAAGAAGAATGTGTTGCTTTCCATGAGAATATTCATACCCCATGTTCCTCTATGCATACAGTCGCGGGCAAGAGTTTACTTTCTAAATATCTTATCGCACAGCTACTAAATCCCTAGGATTAGCTAAGTAAATAACAAATAATGTGTGTACAACTCATGTGCTATAGCTCTGTTAAAGGGGAAGTCTGACTGCGGAAAAAGTTGGCGTGTCTCATTTCTTTCCTCACGCAAGCTAATGGAGTTGAAAAAAATATGGAAATTTGTCAAAAAAAAAAACAAAAAAAAGTCAAAATCGGTTCACTATATACAAAAAACAGGCGAATTAAGAACCTCCTCTTTTTTGAAGTAAGTTAAAAATAATATTGTTTGAATATTTTTTCTTTTCTAGCATATGTTGAGGGGTCCGAATTCCCTACCCCCCCCCCCCCCCCCCTCCTTATATTTACCTACTTTTCAAATAGATGTAGCAAACAAGCATGCAATCCACCTAATGGTAAATATTCACTGCCTCCCAGACATCTATAAGCAACTTCATACAGAACAGGGGTTCTATCAGAAGTCGATCACAGATCCGTTGCTACTCCCGAGCACCAAGATCACATATATAAGTGAGCCGGCAACCACACCCTTCCACCGAAACGCAAGAACTGCTTCACGCTAGTAATAGGTGTGGCGGTGGTATCTCCCTGGTTCTATCACCTGGTAAGGACTTTATTATAATTTACTTTATATACACCTATGTTACATCCTGTTTTGGAAGAATTAATCATTTATTCGTCTTATGAGAGTGACAGAGCTTATACAGTTTTCAAATATGAAAATGAAAAAAATAAAAATCGTCCAAGTACGAGTAGGACGCGCACGGAGTGTTCCATATCAATATTTACAATATACGGCAAAAAACGTTTGTTGTATGAGAGTCACCTCTTCAATATTTATTTTATTCTGTTTCTAGTATTTGTCGTTATAGCGACCACAGAAATACATCATCTGTGAACATTTCAACCGTCTAGCTATCACGGTTCATGGGATACAGATACAGCCTGGTAACAGACAGACGGGCAGCGGATTCTTAGTAATAGGGTGCCGTTTTTACCCTGTGGCTACGAAACCCTAAAAAAGGAATAAAGGAAGAAAGGCGAAAGAAGGGTTACATAAAGCCAACACAATGTTACATATGAGAAAATAATTTATTTCTTTAAACTTTTTTCTAATTTCAACAAAGGTTCATTTTTGCCTTTCCTCTTTTCTTTTTTGAGTTCCCCAGTTTCTATGGCCTTCTTCATTACCTGGAAGAAAAAGTGTTCAAAATTTGCTTATACACATATACCAACTGCAATTCTGTTAGCCGTATTCTGAAGCTGTTTTCGGTGATCAACCGAAATTATATTCGGCCATAACTATTAATGTTAAGGGAACACGTTGAAAGGGGGCAGTGGGTTTTGACTAAGCCGAATACATATCACTTATTTGGTGATCGACCAATAATGTAAACAATCCTGTTCTGTGAAGTAATCCGGTTCAACAGAACGAGGGTAAGGAATTAGATAATCAACCTATCAACAACTCACTTTGTTTACCGAATCCATTTAAAACGAATTTAGGCGACGCAATTGATAATCAATCCAATGTAAACAAGCCAGTTAGGTTTAAAAATTCGGTTAAACAGCACGATGGCGGCGCATTCGGTGATCGACCTAATGTAGTAAACAAGCCACTTTGTTAAACTAATCCGGTTTAAAACTAATTCTAATCCGGTTTAAAACTAATCCGGTTTAAAACTAATTTGCCAGGTGGTAGAACCAATGTAGTTCGCCGGGGGAAGTCCCACCGCCACACCTATTTCTAGCTTGAAGTAGTTC
>DWNE01005473.1:0-13953 GCA_018249875.1 Cecropterus toxeus | reverse complement strand
TCTACGAGTGACCTCTTTCTCGAAGTTGGACTTACCCATCTGGATGGTCTGCCCCAGGTAAATGTATTCGTCAACAATTGGTATAGCCAATTCAAAGAGGAAATGCTGCCAGCGGCTGCGTCTTGGGGACCTTGCCCAGAGACAGCGGTGCCAATATTTTTTTTATGGTAGTGTTTTTATTCATATATTTTTGTTTTGCTTTTTTGTATATATGTTCATTTTGTAAATAACTTTTCCTTTTTTTAATTTTAAGGAATTGTAATAATGGTTAAAAATATTTATTTATTAATTGTAAATTAACGAAGAATATTTTTTTATACTGATGTATTTCTGTTCCGCAATACCAATAAATACTAAGAACAGAATCAAAATACTATTTAAGAAGGGCTCTCATAAAACAAAGGCGACTTTTTTACTCAATATTATATTTTATTCGAATTATATTTATATTAATATTTATCAGTTTTTGAATATATATATCAAACAATAAAACTTCAAGATTTAGTAAAAAAGGTAATAAATCACAAAAATATGAGACGTGAAAAGGAACACAAAATTACTAATTACGAACTCTATGTGCTTTAATTATTATACTAATTACAATAAAATTAATCATTTGTTTTGTCCCACAGCGGTCGCTCATCACGATGACCTGATCTATCTATTTTCGATCCGTGTCCGATTTCCAGACATCGGCCTGTCGGGGCCTGATGCCGACATGGTGGATAAGATGACTGCTATATGGTACAACTTCGCACGATTCGGGTGAGGAGACTATTTTATTTAAAATCAAAAATTCATTTAACTAATTCTTAATACTGTTGAATGTTACGAAAATTTTCACAAAACGGGAATAATCCATAATTATAAAGTTACAAATTGTAAATTAAAATTTATGTTGTAAGGAGGAAGTAGTATGAGTGAGAAACACGTGATTTTAATTTTATTTTAATATAGAACATACATTTTTTCTAATGCTCTTTTTCGTCTGGCTAAAACTGGTGATATATAGATAAGCAATTTATTAAATAGATTTATTCATTATTTATAAGATTTAAACATATATTATTCACAGCAAAACTAATTTTCTTCCCAGAGACCCTAACCCACAACCAGACACCCCCTCACTGGGCACGCTGCAGTGGCAACCCATGAAGCCTAACTCACGTCGCTACGTGCGTATCGCCAGCAACTTCACACTCCTACACAACCAAGCTGAGGACCGCTTCCAACTGTGGGACCAGCTCTTTCCACTTCCGTATAGCAAATGGACATTACCTGTGCTTTTGTCTATCCTGTAAACGGACGTGGTTGAAGACATCGAACCTTCTATAATTACAAGTTTTGAAGATCCTCAAATCTTTGGCCGGTGATAAAAACTGTGTCATATTATGTCAGCTGTTTCATATAAATGTAAATTTTAAAAAGTTTTTTATTTATTTGTACCCGACTGCGTTAGAAGTATAATGTTTTCTAAACTTATGTTTGTTTGTATGCATGTATGTCCATTTCTTTGTCACGCGCTACAGTCCAAATGGTTAGATAGATTGTGACGTATGACATATTATTAGAATCGTCTTAGTTCTCAGTCGCATCAAACTAGTACTGAATCTAATTTACTTAAAACTTACATAAATATACAGGGTATGAACTCTGTATTTTCATTTAACATTTAATCTTTGTTTCATTTATATCGAACAACTCTTTCAAAATGCTATTTTTTTTCCGTACCCAAAGGGTAAAAACGGAACGCTATTACTAAGACTCCGCTGTCCGTCTGTCCGTCAACAGGGTGTATGGCATAAACTATGATAGCTACACAGTTGAAATTTTCAAAGATGATGTATTTCTGTTGCCGCTATAACAACAAATAATAAAAACTCGCGCGTGCGCGAGTCCGACTCGCACTTGGCCGGTTTTTTCTTAACGGGTTAAAACGCAACGCCTATCTAGTTCGGAATAAATCTAGTTTTTGTACTTTTGCAATGTAAATTTAAAAAGGTATGAACATATGCAAAAAAATAACACTAAGCTTGACCTATTTTGTCTAGTTTCTAATTGTCCAATTAACTAAGTTATTAATTCTTTTATTTTTTAATTTGAGCCAATTTTTCCGAGACAGTTTCTTTTAATAACTACAAGGTACCTCATGAAGAGAGATGTTAAACACACAGATTATGCGTAGATTAGAACAGTAATGTGGTTTCTTGCTGTCCTATAAACAGTGTCGTAGAGAGAGGCGTGTAAACGGCCAGTGGATATCTATAGAGTTGTTAATGCATACTTAAAGTGTTACTGCTAAGTAAATTTGAGGGGCAAAAATTGATTATGAAAAAAAAACTATGTTTATATTTTATTCCAAAATTTTTGATTTTATTTTACACAATACCTACACTTTTGTATACTGTAAAATAAAATAGTAAACATAAATGTGACTGAATATTATAATTTTTTAAAGTAAATATACATAAAATTGAAAATGAATACCGAAATGACGAAAGTAATTCAAAATCTGTCGGTCAAAATCTGCGTTATAAAAAAAGAGCGGTTACAGTGGTGTTTTATCTAGACTTATAAAGCGGATTTATCAGCAGACTGAGTAGGCTGGAGCCTAGAACAGCAGATTTTAGATAATGCCATCTTGTCGGTTCTTTGCCGACATCCAAGATTATAAGGCAGCAGCAAAAAATTCGATCTTGGTACCTTTTTCCCTGAATTAAATTCCTAATTGGGTGACGAATTAAATTTCGGCCACACCACTGAATGGGCTCGTCTACTGGCGGCAAATGTATAAATCCGCCACTTATTATCCGAACTTATTTATAAACTGTTATAACATGATATAAAAAAGAAAATCTGGATGTAAGGGGTTACTATTATCGAATATTTGGGAATAAACACTTTGAAAAATGCAGCATCGAAATCGCAGCAAAATAATCACAGTAAACACAATAAAAAATGGAAAATAATTATTTTTTCCCTCTCGTTCTATCTCAGAACTGGTTAATAATTCTAATGAAATATATCCATACTTGAGTTATATTTCAACAGCTCTATATGATATCCTCTCACCGACCAACCAAATCACAATTTCCCGCTCTTTCGCCCGAAGCCCCGTTACGGCTTAAAACCGTTGAGTTGCTCCTAACGCCCGGACGAAGCGGCTGTATGTTAAACACATAAATAAATTAAAAAGTATGCAGTGGTCGAAAGCGCGCCAATTGGAAAGCTAGTTGTCAATGTCATTACGTTTGTTTTTTTGGTAAAATTTAAAAAATTAATGGTGAACTGTGTTTTCGGAACATTGTGTGTGCTCTAATTTTGGGATCAGAAGAGAAGGCGGAAATGGCGCGGTTTTTCATAAGTTGCATAGTAAGTGTGTTATCTGTGTTTTTTGGTTTATTATTATCTGTGCGGTTTGACAGATATTATTGGTCAAGGCCGTAATAAAATATTTGTGTTTTGTTTTTGTATTTTAAAATCAGTTCAGTCGTCATTTGACATAAAATAAAATAAAAAATCCGCATTACATTTTTGGCGACAAGAGCAAACTATGAATCACGTACAAATCAAACTCAGGAATATATTGTAATAAATATTGTTGATTTTTGCATTGTTGTTAATAATTTAATTAAACGTTGTTGTTGTTTTCGTTCCAACATTGTAACAACAAACGACAGTAAACTTATGTGTAAATAATGAAAGTTAAGAAAACAGTGTTAATGGAAAAGCTCATGTAACTATGTAACTTTAACGACACTTTCTACGCCTTACAAGATGAGCTTTCAAATAAAAATGAAGTTTTTATTTATGTAGAATAATTAACATTAACAACTAGATTTTAAACTTCAACAAGTAACCATCGTATTTGGTAGTTGACTATACAAAAGTACCAATCAGATACATAGGACAGTCAAAAAAAATAACATCAAAAATATTATTGAAATCATATTTCATGGAAATAATTTTCAGAATTTACGAAACATTTTTTATTTATCTTCAAATAGTTGTTAGAAATGTCTGTTCCAGTTTAGATTCCAAAATTTTTGGAATCGAAATAATAATTTCAGTTTTTATTTCTTCATCCTCAAATTCTCAAATACTTATAAATCTGTGCTTTCAACATCCTGCTCAGCTGTTCCAATTCTAGTTTCCATATTCCATATCTCATACTACAACACATTTCCAATAATCCAATAATCATAAATAGCTTCGCCCATTAATGGAATAATTTATCGCAATGACTCACATCAGAAAGCAGTGCAGCAAACCGACTGCGAAATCGTAGAGAAACTAAAACGAACAAATCGATCGGCCCATTTGAGACCATTTCGTTGAATTCTATCTCCATTCTGTGCATTCTCGGGTAATTTATTCAGTTGAAAAGCGAGACGTACACATTGAACGAATGATTGAACTAGATGTACGAATGAATGGAATATCTCAATAATTACTGCAAGACTTTACTAAACTGATAGATAGTCCCGCTAACTTTTAAATTGTGTGTAAATCGAAGTTTTGGGCCAAACAATAAATAAATTTAAAGCAATTGGGTCAGTATATTACCTACTCATACATTACTCAGACTCGATAAGAAAAGATATAGTGTAGTGATAAGACAAGGTTCAACTTTATGTGTCATTTTTAACGTAAAAGATTAAGTACAGAAACGAGAATATTATTTTTTAAATCAATGTATAATCAATTTATTAATAAAGAAAAATACGATTAAATTCTCAGAAAAAAAAATCGCAAATAAATACCTACTTGTTAAAAAATAAGTAAATTAAAAATGTTCTGTTGAACTGCATCAAATCTAGAGTTTGGAGTTAATGTAAAACAAATACTTTAGTTAAAATAGACTTAAATTCAAATCTAGTTTATCTGAACCACAATCTTTATCAAGACACGTTAAAAATTTGTCCATACATCTGTTTAGACATGGATCATTTATCAACAAACACTGGTTTAATGATTTGCAATTTCCACACCACGCGTGCGCTAAGGAGCTACACACCATTACGCATAAGAAAAAAAAACGAATACAGTTTTCCACCAGTTGGAATGTTCGCGCGTCCGGTACCGTTCTGATTTGGTTCCGTTATCGATGAATACTTCATGAGGTTACACTTAAGTAAGCTCTCAATTGTTCTTGCTAAAGTTTATAAAAATTATGTTATCGGTTTTACGGTAGCAAAGATGTTAATCATTCAATCAATCTTGAAAGATGTTGATTAATGGCTGATTGCATTCAACGCTGAACATAGGCCCATAAATAATCTGCGCAACATGCAACGGTCCTCTTCTTTTTGTCTAGACTTTTGAGTCCTTTGAATCCACTGGTTTTCTATTATCTTACTCAGATCATAAGCTCACTTTGTCTTATTTTTCTTATAAGATTGAAGTAGCTAACGATTGTGCAATTTACCTGCCATAGTAAGTGGTTACTGCCGCCTATGGGCATCTGTAAGCAACTTCATATATGTAGAACGGGGATTTTAGCTGAAATCAATCATAGATGCTTTGCTACCTCCTACGGCTAAGATGGTCGCCTCGTGTAAAAGATCCGGCAACTATATCTTTCCAACCAAACGCAAAATTTGGTTTACGCTAGGAATAGGTGTGGCAGTGTATCTTCCCGGTCGAACTTCTGACTCGGGCTCTTCTACTCGTACTTAGTCGGCGAGCGTCCATTGCGTCATTTCTCAAGCTTGGTATCTATTAAAATTATTTTCTACCCTAGTATTTGGCTCTGTTACACAAAATACAATTTTTACCTTTAAGATGGTATTTTTCGTCATAACTTGTAAATAGATTTCGTCACCTAGAAACGTAAGATTCTGCACCATTTTGCTAATGAAGTTAACCACGATCGTTTTGACGCAAACAGCTATCAAATCAGTTGTGATAAGTGAACAGTGTTATTCAACCTCATTGCTTGTTAGTGAATCGTTTTTATACTATTTAAATAAATCGCATCCAGATGTATAATTTTGAACCCATTGTTAAAAAAGTCAGTTTGTTTGCAACAAACGACGTGATTGCTTCTTTGCTGCTGTAAATAATATAGCTTTCTTGATCTTTACAAACTGGACTAACAGATATGCTTTCGTTATTTGTTAATTTAGTTATTGATATGTTGATATGCTTTGAAAATGCAATGGAAAGTATGAATTAAGTTAAAATAAATAAAATTAAAATGACTATATAGTATAATATAAATTAAAATAAAATTGCAAGCAATATTATGGATGTAAAATTGTCCAGTAATACATCTGTAGTATACAGTTTCATTGCATTTTAGAATTAAAAACAAATATAGTTATGTCTCTAAATTTTCCGTACGTTTTTCTGTGAGAGCTAATATTTTAAAACACTAAATTGATTGTGACGGAAATTTAACTCACGGATTTTAAAGGGAAAATATTTTACATGCTGTAAATATTTCCAGATTCCCAGATAACGATTTGAAAAACTTTGCGATATATGCTTCTTTGTATAAGAAATAGTTTAAACTGATTTTAATCTGTTGAAAAAATCTACCATGGCAATCTGGCCTCGGACCATGAAATATTCGACAAAAGTTTATCTGAGATATTTTAAGTGAGACTTCTTAAGTATCGTTGTGATTTGAAACTGGATGAAACGAAAATGCATCACTATAAAGAAACCATCACATAAATATATAGGATTAAATTGGTGAGAGAATGAGACACAGATGAAAAAATACATTACACAGTATTATAATTATACACTCGATCTACTTTTTGTGCCATAAATATACATTTTACGCTACGAAGCATCAATTACTTATTATTATTCAGTATCACTAATGCCGTAATTGCATATATTATACACTGTTTTTACTAAAACAGAAATTATATAGAATTTTTGCAAACTAGCTCTTGAAGGTCCCAAATAATTAAAGCAATTTTAGCAAGCAAATTTTGTAATACAAAGAGCTACCAAACAAAACTGTCCTCACAATAAGAATTGTTTCCGGCGCGTCAGGCGTCTGACCGCAATAGCCACATTCTTTGCACGACGCTTCTCTCTTTGGATTTGGTAATGTAGGTTGAAATTTATTTTTCTAAATCATTTTTTAATGATAGTGACTCGGAAGTAAGTAGCTGTTGTGCGTTAACTTGTTTTCTTCGAACAAATCTTTAGATTTTAAAAATAATATTAATAGCAGTAATTTAAGCAAAAATAATGTTGGTCAATTTAGATTAGAATTTAGATCAGTGTTCATCAATGAAAAATTTAACAAAGCTGGTAACTACTATGTATCTTATGTACTGATCGGATACCTAGTGTGGATCTATTGCACTATTCGCATATTTGTTTTACATAAATTTCTCATAAGAATATGTTTACACATCTGTGTTTATAAATCTATGAATGTATTTGATATTATACCCTCTCTGCCTATATAAACATGAAATGAACACTCAGCAGAGTGAGCTTTGAGTTAATAGTTATGAATTATTGACTCCAATGTTTAGCACCTGAAATGAAGTTTATTCCTAATATAATAAGATAACTGTTATTATTAAGTAGAAAAAGGGTGGTGTCTGCGGAGTCGACCTAAATAAGGGTTTACCACCTAGAAAAATACTTTGGACTAATAATTTGACTGCACGCTCGTTTGCTACTTCAATTACGACAGAATAATATACCAATAATTCCACCGCGTTCAAAAGATAGCAATCAAGCTTTGGAACTGACAAAACACCAAGTCAACAGATTTGGCGACTTCCAATTTTGTCAAAACTGCGCATATTTCAACCCGCGCAAATATTAAATTAATTTGGTTCACAGCTAAACTTGTTAGACGAACCCATTGGAAATTCCAAATCTGTCCTAGAGGTTAACTTTCACGTTATTTGTGCTAAACGGTACACGTTAAGTGGCTTTATGGTGATATATACTGCCCATAAAAGGATTATCTGCAGATTTTGCAGTAGCCGTTAGGTTCGAATGACTTAATAAGCAGGTAGTTTTACGGAATTCAATAAAGGACTACTTTAAAGAGTACGTTGTTGTGTTCTGAAGATTTGCATTTGATGTTTATTAAGATTTCTTTTTCATCTTCTTAATAAATGCAGGCAACGCAAAGCTATATGGTTCTTCTGGTGTTGCTCAAACTGACGTGTCTAGAACTGTGTGATTAGAATAGATATTGTTAATTAATAGAAAATAGCTAAGTACAAAGAAAGTATTTTTAACAATCTAACCCTTAGGGGGGCAATAGGATAGATAAGGAAAATGTTGTATTGATTGGCAAAAAGTAAATAAGCAATAATTTTAAATTAATGATAATAACGTTAGAGTACATAATAATAGTAAACTTAACGTATATGATACGATGTTATTTTATAAGAATGAAGTATGTAGCGTACAAGCATGCTGTTCACCCTATGGTAAGTGGTCACTGCCGCTCATAGACTATTTAAGGACAAGGCTTCTCTCAGAAGTCACTCATAGATGCATTAGTTCGCCATAGGACTAAACTGGTTGCCTTAAGTAGTGCCAGCAACCACACCCTTCCACCGAGACGCAAGAAATGCTCCACGGTAGAAATAGGTGTGTCGGTGGAACCTCCCTGATTCAATCGTTCTAGCTTAGAATGTACTTTTTATAATATACGGGCTAGATAAGTTAGATAACGTCCTTCAAGTTAATTCGTTAATCTCGGTCAGAGACTTTGACCGGTTTGACCAATCAAACTATTATTGGAGTAGGTCAGTTACCTTCAGAGTCGCAGGATTTACGCTTTGTTTGTTATATCCGACTTTACCGTTTGTTAGATCCGATTAGTCATATGTTAATGTTCAAAAGCATCAGGACTGTATGTCCTACAAATTGGAAAGAAGTGTTACAATTGTACACATTTGTTATTTACCTTAGCGACGAATGAACATCAGTGATGGCCTATTTTATTTATTTAATACTAACAACTTATTACGTACTTTATGGAACTTTAAGGAAAAGTTTTATCATAACCAATGATGGGTTGCACTCATAAGGTCTAAAATGTACCAAAATGGTTTTCTCTTATGCAAGTCAGTTGGTATCCTCATCCTTCCAACCAAAAATAAGAACTGCTTCACGCTAAGCGTAGGTAGTGGCTATGGCGATGGTACCTTCCTCTGTCTAACATACCTTTCAAGCTGTCAATATTGGATTTTTTATTATTTTTATTGTTTAAACCGACTTTCCAAAGAACATGTATATCAACGCACAGCCGAAACTACTGTACTTAGGACCTTGAAATTTGGTACAGGGGTTCCTTTTATCGTGTAAGAAATATTTTTTAGGAATTTTATCCCTAAGGGGGTTAAATAGGGGTTAAAAGCTTGTGATTAATATACCTATGTATGTAAAGGTGGTGCAATTACCGCCATCAATCCTCATTAAAGCAGTCGGGTACAATATAAATTAGAAGGAGGCAGTTATGAGGCCCGTGCACAGTCAATATATAGAAAAAAACAGTCGAATTGAGAAAGTCCTCCTTTTTTGAAGTTAAAAAGGTTAAAAAGTCAAGAGTCAGTGTAAAAAGACTTCACCTTCGAAGGCAAGTCCAGAACATCTAATGTACAATATCGGAGGTAACTAAGCATCCTTCGCTGGTCAGTGACTGGAATGCGCGGGTGAACGCCCCCACAACTGGGTGAAGGTCACTAACGGGCCGCGTGACGTCACGCTGCGTTAGCCCACGGACACACCAATAAATTCATTGATAAATAACATAAATTTAATGTATGCATTGTCGTAATAAAAAAGAGGCTGCTTATTGAAAGAATTTTTAAACTTTTTTTCGTAAATTTAAATTTAGTCAAGATTTTTTCGATAAAATTGGCTTTTGTGGGGTCCATTCCCGATTGCTACCGAATGTAATTCATCAACGACATATTACATATACAGAATTGTTAGCGGAATGTAATGATTTCGGTGTAGGTTGTAATCCTTCAGTAATCCTTCAATTAAGCTCTTTTTAATTAATCATTTTAAAATGTAGAACCAAAAAGTACATAAGTACCTTTTATTTTATCCCCACATGCATACATCGAAAATATTGAATCTCCTTTATAAAGTAATATTATAATTATTTAGCGTTTATTAACGTTATTTGTTTAATGTTCAAACTGACAAATATGATATTTATTGTTTAGTTAAATTAAGTTACTTTTGGTACATCTATTAATTGATCTAAAAATGTCCAAGATTAATCATTTTTAATTTCGATTTGCAATAATAACATCATTATCATCAACAAAATATTTTTTAAGTCCAATTTCAAAAAGGTAACTCCAGTTTCAAATCGTGGCGCTACAATGTGTTCCGTGCTTAACCCGTTAGCACGGTAACCCACATCAGTCCTGCCCTTATTCAATGCACGGAAATAACGCTTGCGGTACTTGTGCGCTTACCTGTCAATATTACGTTTTACTTTTTGAAATCCTTCTATCGTAATCCGCCCCCTTAGGGTATACATTAATACTTACCATAAGGTGATTTTGGGGATTTATCGACTCATCCTCTGAAGAAGAAATTAAATATCTTTATTTTGTACTAGCTGTGCCCAGCGTTTTCACCCGCTAGTACATAAGAATAAACAAACAAAGTCAGGTTGATGTTAGCCATCCTCAATAAATTAACTATTTAACACGAAAAAAAGTTTTCAATTTGAACCTGTCGTTCAACCCAACAAACCAACTCTTCAGTTTTATAACATTAGTATAGAAGATAGACCCTACGGGGGCACTTACAAATAATCAGATACAACATTTTTCTTACACTACCACGGAAAACGACCTCAACTAAGAAGATCCAACTCAGTGGGTTCGGTGAGAACATTACGCGAGATGTAATAAGATCAACCCAAAACTCGAAAACTAATACATAAACCGATAACAGTTAAAAAATTTGAGGACATAATTTATAAGTTTTAAATGACTTGAGGACATAATTTCTATGGGCATTTTTATTATTTTTTTAAACTATGGAAAATTTGATTTTCTTTCTGACTTGATGCATATTTGTAAGTCAAGTAGCAAAACAAGTGGCAAAATAAACAAGTGATAAAAAATGTTTGACATCCAAATGTACCTGTTACCTCCACAAATAAAATGTTTATATTTGATTTTGCGCATTAAAACTAAACTGTTGGAGCACATAACTCGATTAAACTGTTCGATCGATATGACAATTGTATGCGGTAGGCCTAAGACGATCGTGATTATAGACAGCGGGTGACGGTCATACGTGGTCGCTCACCGTCTCGCGTCGCGGTCTGATTGCCGTATCATGCGGCTAATGGTAACGGCATTGGTAGCACAGTTTTTATGTAATACTGGTAGCGGACAACACACCTGTACCCTTAGTGCGATTTTCTTTATTGTTCTAAATTAAAAATAGCAAACGAACATGTCTACCTGATGGTAAGTTGTGGTAAGTGGTCACTGCCGCTCATGGACATCTGTACGCGCCTGGGTCTAAAACAAAAGCTCGACAAGACAATACGCGTACATAACAAGAAAGTGAATTAAGCAAAATCGTGATAAAATCAAGCCCATCTCGAAATCAAAACATCTACCGAAGCAGTTAAACCGGGTTAACTCGTAGACGGTAACAATGGGACTCAAAGTGAAACCTGCCATACATTACCAGCTGTGTCTAAGACAATTTGACCATAGATCAACGAATTGAAAGATGAAGTTGGCCACGACATTATTGTAATTCTAGAAATGAGATTCTTCATATGTGGGGGGGTGAGAATGATGAAAGTTTGCTGTTTTTTTAAGTCAACACTGATTAAAATCATGTTTATAGATAATTAAAATCACCTTAAGTTCCATGAATAAGTTGTAAAATACTTAAGAACATTTTTAATTATTCAGTTTTGATATTTTTGGGTCGGATTTTGTAAAATTTATATAGCAAATGAGCGTGCAGCCCGCATATATTGGTTTATGCTCACTGCTTCAAATAGACATCTGTAAGCAACTTTATAAAGAACAGTGGTTTC
The DNA here is from genome assembly GCA_018249875.1 of Cecropterus toxeus. Lineage (NCBI taxonomy): Eukaryota > Metazoa > Arthropoda > Insecta > Lepidoptera > Hesperiidae > Cecropterus > Cecropterus toxeus. The sequence goes on along the minus strand of DWNE01005473.1, from coordinate 1,922 downwards.
ACCAGAAGTCAATCGATGCGTCCCTTTCTTAGGAGACGAGGACTGAGAGGCTGCCTCTTACGAAAGTCTACCATTTTGTCCTACGAGAGGAAAACGCATGTGAATCAGAAATTAGGTATACATACTCGTACTTATCCGAGGCGTTCCAACTTAGTTCTCAGGGGTAGTAACTATTTTGTGGCTAATCTCAGGTAAGACTGATATATGGGCGTCAGTGGCCACTTACCATCGAGTGGACCGCATGCTTGTTTGCTACTTCCATAGTATAAAAAATTTAAACGTTAATTATAATAGTGTACTTTGTACGAACTTATGACGTTTTCTCAAAATATTTACTGCGTTTGATGAATAAAAAATCAGAATCCGTTAATTTCTATTAAAAATAGATGAATAAAAGGTGTTTGTCAAGGTTGGGTGGTTGGTAGGCGTGGGGCGAGCGGTATGCGGTCACACTAACGGGCGATTTACCGTATTATGGCATCGGTACGCACACCACGACACGCTACACTTCAATTTATCCACTCATTTCACCACCGATTACTGCCGCTTATTGTGATACTGGTTTGGTGCAACAATATTGATGTATTGGGGTGGATAATTGACTGCTTTGGTGTTCGAAAATCAGCGTCTTAACCTAAGGTTTCCAGATTAGAATCCCAGGCATCTGTGATTTTACGTTATTATGTGTGTATTAAAAATAATTGTCGTACTATTTACCCGTAAAAGAAAACATCTAAGTTGTCAAAGGTGTATGACTTCTTGAAACCAAAATACAGCAGCGCTTAATTAGTAGGTATTGCCTAATACATCCAGTATTAGGCAATACCTACTCTAAAAGGATTTTTGACACTCCACCCCTAAGGGGTTAAATGTTTATATTAATTCGTCCTATATTGTTTGCGCATACAAAGTCGAGGGTAATAGTGAGTATAGTTATAATGACAGTGACAAGGGCAACTAGGGTTGTCACTCATACTTTGTAAATTTTTAAAACTATTATTAAAACTGCTTGGTCCTAAGCATTTTTCATGAAACAAACATTATATTATCAAGGTTTCATCATACTTAGAAAGTGGTAGAAATTAAGATATGGCTACCTTTTTTTCTTGGTCATCATGTTGCAGAAACATGTGATAAAGATTATAAGGATTCCCTTCCTTTTTTCGCCGATTTGAATTCTTCTCGCTTTATCCAAAAAATCACGTGTACTTTATTTTAATTTGAGACTAACTTTGAAACTTTAACTAAATTTGAAACTAGATTTAAAATTTATATTAAAACTACGCATTTTTCCTACCTTTTATATCAAGAATACGTTGTATAAGTGAAAAAGAGGTGACAACCCTAAGTGTAACAAATGATATCCTTACATTAATAATGAACACATAGTAATAACTGCAACTGATTCCAACCCGCCAGCAGACAAGCGATCAATAAAGATGCAGATAACACATCCGTTACACTGCCCCACATGCGATACGATCTGCATACGACAGGTACTCAACTTCTAGCTCGAGAAGTCGCGTAAGACAGGTCTTAACCGATGTGCAAATTTATTTAAGTAGGTACTCAAATAAGGAAGATATAAATTGGCACGTCAGCTTGTTTTCATCACGTTTATCAGGCGGTAGAACCAATGTAGTTCGACCGGGGAAGTACAACCGCCACACCTATTTCTAACGTGAAGCAGTTCTTGCGTGAGGTGGCAGGGTGTCGTACCTTCTACCCTTACGTAAGAACTTATTAGGGCCAATCCTAACAAATCCCTTCTTCCTCCCTTCTAATATTATAAATGTGAATTTAAGTTTGTTTGTTACACTTCCACGCAAAAATTCAACCGATTATCATGAAACTTTGTACACATTTGACAGGTAGAACCAATGTAATTCGGCAAGGGTAGTACCACCGCCACACTTATTTCT
>DWNE01005472.1:0-13953 GCA_018249875.1 Cecropterus toxeus | reverse complement strand
CATGCCTATAATTGGCACTCATGCTAGCTTGTGTTTGTAAATGATTCGTTATTAAATGTATTGTATGTATTGCTGTTGGCATGTAATAAAATATAAATATATAAATAAGTAGGAAATGGAAAATATTAGTAGGAAGAAAGAAAATAATCTGACTATAAAAACCTTCTGACTATAAAATTAATATCATTTTAACTAATTAAACAAATTTATTGAGTTATTTACTCCCTTGATTAATTCGTTTTGTCACGTTTTTAAATCATATAGCATGGCGATGCGACGCCACGCCAACAGTCTACGTGACCAGCCATATTTCACATCCTGATATATTTGAGGCACTCGGGATATTAACCAGAGTCGAAAAACTATTCTAATCTAATCATTACTATATTGTATCTATTCCAGTAGAAAGAAACCAGAATCCGTCACGCCCGTCAACTATCCACGGTCCACCGGAAATGACTGACGCTGATCTGGACATCACGCTGCAACCTGAGTACGAGGACCCATTAGAAGCTGTCACTGTAAGAATATTATATACTATCTTAATGCTGCCACTCCGCTCGCTTTGGTGACGTTTACCATGATAATTAGTATCTTATTTTATTATATCATTAAAATGATGTATATTAATACTGAAAAAACGTTGAGAAATACTTTAAAACCTTTAAAATAAACTTAGTATAAGCGACTCTTTGGACATACATATATGTATAAATCCTGAGAGGTTTGCAAGGTCCGAAACTTGCATTATTTTATATAAGCTTGTAATATGTATGTGAAATAAATGAAATATGTGTTTATCCAGGCCATACACTATGTATGTGACAAATTACAATGAAATCCGTCTTGTAGTTTTGGCCTGGAAGAGTAACAAAGAATCCTCAAATACTTTATAGTAAGATAGGAACAATTCGTCTGAGGAACATGAATATTTATGTTTAACATGAAAACTTGGGTATTCCTTGTGATCACGATTAATGCAATTTAAATATTCGTCATCGAAATTTATGTAGTGAATATTGTTCTTTCAGGGATACCACAATCGAGACGATATTGATATCTGCAAGCACTACAAGGGTGGACCGGAGAAAACTTGCTTCAAGGGCTCGCGTTGCAACAAGAGGCATGTCCTCCAACATCCAGGTATACTGATGTTTAATAATTTTATATTTTCACTGTTTTCTGTGGAGTTAAGGAAATTTTTAATCCAACCTTATTAAAAACTAGTCAAATCGTTAACAACATTAAAACAAAAAGCATGATCAAAAATTTCGTTTCAATAGTCAGGCTCAAACGAAATTTTTGATTATAGTGATATTATTTACGTAGTCAGGTAAAAGTATTGTAACGAACAATTTATAAGCATACGGGGGTATGCAATAACAAAATCAAAATTTAACAAAACTTTAATTTAAACGTCGTCATTTTTAATTCCAATATTCGCTAACGAGTTTATTTATCCGCAGAGGGCTGGACGTTAGACCAGGTGCAGGTGCCCGTGCGGTGCCGCGCGTTACCTCTGCCGGCGCCGGGCACGTGGCACCGCGTGCGCGTCACCAACGTGGCGCACTTCGACCGCTTCTACGTGCACTTTGTCACGGACAGGGAGAAGGGTGTGTTTAAAGTTATTTTTGTATAACATATCAAAGTATACAGTCTGACTTAATGGTACGTGGTGGAGAAGGGTAGCTATAATTATAATAAAAATCCATAATAAATGGATTTTTATCATATATTGTAAAAGTAGCAAATGAGCGCGTCCACAAGATCTTAAGTTAGTTCTGCCAGCAAGAGGAAAATGTTATAAGACCCAGATAAGAATAAAATCCTAGTTTAGGTCGACCACAGATACATTACTCCTGTAGGCTATAGACTCATTTTTTTTCAATTTTCATCGTTCTCTTTTTCCGAAAGTAAGGTATATCAATAAGTTCAATGCATTCTTTATTATACATTTTTGTGTTAGTTGCTGTAAAAACTTTAATTTCTACGATGAAAATTACACTTATGAAGGAGTGCATGCATATCTTCCATGTTTAAATGGTAGGTACTTAAAAACATGTTCATTTCCAGAAACTCCGCCTAGCTTTGGCGTGGTGCTACCACCGACCACCCTCGAAGGCCTCATCCGCGATATGAACAGTCCCGCCTCACGATTATCATATAAACCGTTGAAGGTAAACTTTTTTATTGCTTCCATTATAAAATATTGTTGTATTCTTAACGATCCGCAACACCTATTTCTAGCGTGAAGCAGTTTTTGCGTTTCGGTGGAAGAGTGTGTTTGCGGGCTCACTTATATATGATCACCTTGTATTTTCAATCGATTTTTGGATGAATATCAGGCCATCATATTCATATATCATAGATCCGATCGTGATTTGATGAAATATTAAAATATTATTGTATACCACTTGTATTTTCTATCTTTATTAACGAATATGAAGTATGAATTTTTATTAACGTGAGGTTAGGTTTAGTTTAGGCTATTCATTCAGAAAGATAAGACTAATATACAACTTGGGTTCATTAAAGTTTATTTGTAATCGTCTTTAGTATATTCAATTATTTTAAAAATAGTTTGTGTGTGTTATTAGTGTAGAGCGTTTATTTTTAGGATTCCATTGCCAAATAGAAAAGTAACCCTCCGTATTTTTGGTTACAGAAATTTCCATTTATGACTTAAACTCGACCTGATTTGGTCACATGTTATTACGTATAGGAATAATGTTATGATATGATTTCAGATGATCCCAGCCCCTGGCGAGCTAGTCGCGGCACTGTATCCGCTTGACGGCCAGTGGTATAGAGCGCGTGTGATATCCATGACGCCCGCTGATCAGAATGTTGAGGTATGGATTTTTAATATAAAAGGGCTTTTTAACACAAGCTTTTGGTAACGTCAAAATATTTTTCGTATTCTTCTCAGAAAACCCTTTTATTTGATACACTGGGGTTCTTAAAAAAATAATATCCATATTTAAAGGTAAATAGGGTCATAAATCTTGTCTTTTATGCATTTACAAGTAATATTCATAAAAAGACAAGATTGCGAGAGAAACTAAATATAAATCATAATAAAAAAACGCCATCAACAATACCCCACACTAAATCGAAGTAATACCGCACCCCAATTAGTTTTGTTCGATACTTAATAGTTCCGAAAATTTATAAAAGATGACTCTAAAATAAATAAAGGCAAGCATCATAACGCATCAATCAGTTTTCATCAACGCATCATCAATCGACGACCCGCGTGGCGCGCATTAGGTCCCGGCTTCGATTTCCGGCCAGACAGAAATATGGATGATGAGTTTAGATTTCTGTTCTTACCGATTGTGTTTTCGTCTTTGTGTGTCCATGGCACCCACGACACAAGAGAAAATCCTAGTGTGGAGCTATGAGTGTAGAAAGCGTATTTTACCTGCGAGTATAAATGTTTCACATTCACAAATAAAGCGTGTCGCGCACACACAGGTGCAGTACATAGACTACGGCAACAGCATGTGGGTGAAGGAGGACGAGGTGCGTGCGCTGTGCGCGCGGCACGCGGCGCTGCCCGCGCAGGCGGCGCGCTGCGCGCTCGCCGGCGTGCGCGCGCGGACCGCCTGCTCGCGCCGCTGGGCCGCCGCGCGCGCCGCGCTCGCCGCGCTGCTCGAGGACCGCCCGGCGCGCGTGCGCGTCATGTCAGTACCGCGCACACAGACACCCACGCACAGATACGCGCACAGAAATATACACTCACTAGCACATTAAAGTTACACAGAGATAGACACACGTGCGCACACACCTGTGTGTGAAAAACAAACAGACACACACACTTCTCATAAAAGAGACCGTCTTTTGAATCTCATAAAAAAGAATCGACTTCATTTTATGAGATTACTCTAACGCCTGAGAGTACTTTAATAAAAAAACTTATAAGGGTCTAAAGTCTACGATGAATACACGAACATCCAATCCCGGGATAGTAATCTAAATTCATCATTCAAACGCCTGGCCGGGGATCTAACCTGGAAACCACTGCGTGTCAGACAGGTAAGGAGACCGCTCCGCCACGCGGGTCGTCACGACTAGAAAGACTCGACAGACTATGGCCAAAAACTCTCTCTTTTGGTTAGAAGATCGTGCCCAGCAGTGGAATAGTAATAGATTAATTTACATATGACAAATGTTACGTTTATGACCAGTGGCGTAACGAGGGAGGGGCGGAGGGGGGGTTCGCCCTAGGCAGCACATTTAGAGGGGCGGCGAAAACAGATTTGGCAACCTTGTTTTGCCATCAAATTAGATAGTCTTTTTTTTTTTGGTCATCAACTTAGATATTGTCGTTTTTTTTGTCATCAAAATTTGTATAATGTGTGGCGAGTTCAATTTCCGCCCCGAGCGGCTTAAGCCCACGCTACGCCACTGTTTGTGACTAATACAACGTTCATTTTATCCACCAGCGCTCGAGACTACGACGAGATCACAGTGGAGGTGTTCAACGAGGACGGCGAGAACATCGTCGAAAAGCTGGTGACGCTCTGCGACTCTCTCGAGCTCACCGATTACGCTGTCATCGACGATACCGCCGTCACCACGAAACTCGTGGTACCTTAGCTAAGATTATTCTATAACATTGTATGTTTGTACGTCTCTTTGTTTTCGGTAGTAATACCAATACGAATAGTTCGCGAGTACGCTTTAAGATTATGAATAAAGATTATTGTTAAGTTTTATGAACTGTATATAAAGTAATTGTGAAGGAATGCTCGGTATAAATTATATATATGTAAGCTACATGCAAATGTGTGTAATGCAATTTTTGCGAAAAGTGTAACATGGCCAATTCCTGCCTAATTTTCGATGGGAATGTACATGTACTGTGTATCCCACTTTGATCACCAAAGGCGACTCATTGGTGTCCTTTGATCACATGAGACATAATCACCTGGATGATCATAGGCATGGATGGATGATAAGGTTGCATTTATGATTACCTAGGTGTGACAAAAAAAACTTGAGATGTGTTAAGGGACACCGGGGTAGAACGAAGTTCCTTTCAAATACATTATTACTTTATTAGTTGATGAAATTAATAAAAATCAAGACTTATAAACTGTAGAAAATAATTTATTTAAACTTAACTAAAAATATATAAAAAGACATTATGAAAAATATAAAACATAAGAAGTAAGCAGAAGAAAGATTGTCAATTTATAACGCGCCAGTATTCATAGGTGCGACATTGTAGTTTATAATACTAGACGCGGCGCATGTTTGCGTTTCTACCAACATTAGTGAAGGAATTGTAATAAACAATAATTTTGTTTATTATTAACAAATTTAATGTAATATAAACACTATCAGGATTCATTTATTGTTATTTATTATACCTTATATAAAAACCTGCTTACACTGAACAAAAAAAATCGTCGTGACACCACACTGTTCAATGCGAAACAGAAAGACGAGACGTTTTCACTGTTCAACGACTTGATTTCTATGAGAGAGAGACAGACAGAGAAACACGCGCACGCCGCACTATAGCAAAAAGTGGTGCGCGTTACCCCACCACAAAAAGTGTCGTTACAACTTTTGGTCTTAATTTCTTCCGTCTAGCCCCCTTTCGCAACGCGTGATAAGGAACTACGTTCCAAAACGACCAGTTTAAGCACTTATTTTACTTATTCTGTATAGGTAATTAAATGATACCGAAATAATATATTTTTTAAAGGTGGCACCAATGAGTCGCCTTTGATCACTGAGGTTATATCACCTGGGTGAGATATGAAGTATTTCGGATGCCCTAAAAACTTCTCTTCTGTGTATAAATGTATGTATAAAAACTAATATGCATAATATCATTTGATGGAACGATGAGGCTAATGATAAACTTTATAATACAATCTATTATAAAATTTGAAATTGCTATCCTCTATTGTAAATTATAATTTCGGAAGACAGTTTGTTTTTATGAATATTGTTGTCAAATTTAGGATATGTATGGGTTCAAATATTTTACTGATTTATTTTTTTAATACCAAAATAAGGTATCAAGTTAAAAATAGTATAAACAACATTGGCAAAGGCTAATAGCAATTGATTACTTGAATTATTTGGAGATTATCAACAGGAAATATGATTAGAAATAGATTAATGTCGGAAAAATGATGTGCATAAATGTACTTATGTACCATTGTTTAGGTGACACATTGTGTACGTAAATTAAATATGAGTATGTATATGTGTAAAGTATAATTATAGTCACATTAACCTGTAAAATAAATCATATATAAGAAACATATAAACATAACTTTATAGAGCTGGGCAAATTACATGCGATGCCTTAATTAAAATACAATTCTAGCATGCATTTAAAATGCAAATATGATCAAGTCGTATATGTTAAAGTTAAAACACAATGGTTAATATTTCATCAGTTTATAGTTAAAATTACAAATACAAATTACATATACCAATCAAGAAATAAAATATAAGTTTATTTTCGAGAATATTACATTGTAATGTGGCATCTGCACAGACAAGAACTATGTAGGTATTAAACCTTTTTTTTACTTTTAAATTCTATTACTGATATCGAAGTCGGTATGTAACAATAACAAACATACAAAATATAGCAATTTCTAATTAAACGAAGATGTATTTCCATACAAAATATACATAATTTATATTTGTATCTTGAATACTTATTTAAATTGCAAATAATTCAAATAGTGCCCAGTTTTGGCTATTATATTATATAATTACTTGTATTTATAGTAGTAACAGATGTGATATAGTCTGCCGTGATATTTGTGTTAGGTAGGTATTTCAAATACTTAAAAATCTAAATGTCTTAATATAACCGGGATCTCAGGTATATGCCGTAGAAAAATCCTATTATATCCAGATTAAAAAAGAAAGACTGCGTCATTGTATTCTGCGGTTATTTTCTACGGATTTGTATACATGTACTAATCACGCACATGTACTAGGTAATACAGTACAATAATACTGGATGAATCCTTACATTCTTATGGCTTTATGTCGATAAGTAAACAAATGTAATTTGCAAAAATCACGAAATCCACTATTGGTTTCAAAGTTGCTCACATGCAAGCTTGTTTCCGTGCTGTTTGGGAACATGTCTTCCTTTTTTGTTCCAAGATTGTAGGTATCATTTGTAATGGTGCAAGGCCTATAAACGTAATGCACATATATTTTAAGTTTTTAAAACCAAGGTTTTAAGTTTATTTGGAGAAATAAAGTGATTTAAATTGATATCTTTTTTATTCGTTATTTCGTTGTTCTTACTTGGTAAGCGCGTAAAATTGTCGCTGTAAATGCGCAGTTTTTGTGGACGCGAGCGCAGACCCACTAGTGTGTACGTATTGCTAGCTTAGCCAATCTATATAATTTTTCAAAATTAAAGAGTCTTATTTCTTGTGAGTTTAGCCCTAACAATACGGTTTGCATCATTCTTCACTAGATTCCCAGAACCGCGGTGGACTTTTATACATTTAAATTAGTATGTCCTAAGTTAAATTTAGTTGATAACTGCTGGATGAACGTAGCACCCCCCAATACAGGCATTTGGTGCTTAAAAGGAGGCTCCAGACCCCTTATGATTATAATTTAGGCTTTAAAGAAATAAATGTTATTATTTTAAAACCTTTATAATATAATAGTTCATAATGTAGTATTGTATTCGCCCAAAAACCGCCACAGCTTGGATCGTTGAGCGAGCAACGTTGCAGGCCACGCGAACGTATTCTATAAAAGCAATTACGCGGAGCGCCGATGGCGCTTATACATGGGAAACTTACCTCAACCACGTGTCCTATTTTGTTGAGATTTAAACCCCCTCCCTCCTCTTGGTGACCATCCGTACTACCCCCTTTAGTTCTCACGTACTTCACTTCATAAATACGGTTTTCAATATTTTTTCTTTGCAAAGTTAAGCTGCGCAACATTTTTGAATACAGCTCAAAAAAGCGCGATTTTGACTTCGTGACGAAAACCTAAACCCGTGACCAAGCCAAGCGTGGTATTTTGGAAGTCAACCTTAAAATGAATGATCAATACACAACTTAAAGAACAAGACTATTCCAATACCACATCTTGCTTTATTAAATAATTATGATATGATAAGTGTATTCTAACAATTACAGAAAACATGGTAAATATACTTAGTGATCATAAACTTGATTACAATTATACATAACTATTAGTGAAAACTATAATGAAATATATTTGAGATTACCTACAATAAATTCAGACTCAAGAGATTCAAATCGCAGTTTAAGTGTAAACATGAAATTTAACTAACAATAAAAACCCATTAAACAACATTATTGATATACAGAGACACTTCATTGTGCTTTTTGCTTGTGTTACTCTTATATTAAACATTAATATGAATATTACCAGAGATTAATATGAATTGTGAAGTTAAATGACTAGAAAAAATTCATCACGAGCTATCCCAAGCTAAATACAGCAAGCTTAGCAAGATTTGGCAAATTCTAAATACAAATCGCTTGGTTACAAGAGTACAATTTATAAACAAGCATTGGAGTACACAATACACAATAATTTGATTAAACATTTAAACATCTGCAACAAATAATTTTGGCAATTCTGTCTCTAATCTTATAACTCTGACAACAGAAGTTAAACGCCAGTTATTGTATGGATTTGTGTTCTTTGGTGTGTATGTTTCGGGGGCTACAAACGTGCTGTAATATGATATCAACTCATGCGAGTTGTCCCCATCTAAGTCAGCGATCATCAAGGATTTTTCTTGATACTCCAAATCTGGCTGACACAACGGTAACGGTGCAAGCATATCAATGGAATCTCGGACACATATCTGTACTATATCTGTCTGGCTTATATTAACGATATGAGTTTGAAGCTTATCAAACGACACTAAAACAATCCTTTCTGATATATCATGAGCTGTGAAGTTAGAGTACTTAATGAACGATGAAATAGACGCAACATTAATAGTAGGGCGATAATAAAATACATCAGCAGTCTTAGGACTCTGATTTTGTATATTATATCTGACTTCGTCGACTTTAAGTGCACCCTTTGCCAGGTGTGCACTATTCCACTGTCATAATTTTAGCACAAACCCACGGATCGAGTTTGTGAACGCAAACGAGCTGGGCTTCATGGCATAAACATGATTGGCTGGATATTCCCAACTGACATTTGTTGTACCGTTCCGTTCTAACAGTAACTTCAAGTTAACTTGGCATGAATTTGGACATTCTCCCGTATTTTCTACGATCAGCTTTCCTGGCCCATTTGTAAATATTTCCCTGGTGTTACCATTCTTCTTTTTCAAGCTCAAGTTTATTTTTTTCTTGACTGGCGAAGATGAAGCCATATGACTGGATGGATCTAATTTTAACAGCTTCCTGTACAAAACGGGGTATGTGATTTGACGTATTGCTTCCGAAGTATCATTTTTACAAATATATGTAATGCCATCCGGTTCAGGGAGAAGCTTCACTGTAGAGCACTCGTCAACAGTCATCGGATCACCAATTATGTTCCCAGTGGCGCCTGATATGATCAACAATGAGTTATGATTAATATTTGGATAGACAGTGGCTACAGTAAGTAGATCATTCACTTTATCCTTGTCCATGTCTTTCATTACAATTGGGAAATCTATAGCAGCAATATTACTGAATACATTCCCTTGCTTATGAATATACCAGTAATATGTTCCTGACAATGGATTTAGAGCTGCTAAGAGGCCTTCGGAACCAGAAACAATGCAGTCTTTCTGTTTGTCCCGGTTAACGTCGATGAGGTGGCAGTTAATTTCTGTGGGTATTCTGCTTTCTCTCGTGTACCATCCAACTTTACCGGAGTTACCAACTATGAGAAGGACACCATTCACATCATCATGGCTCTTTTCATCCACTTCTTTCATGTGGTTTCCACGGTAAATGAATATTAGGTTTTTGGTATTGGGTATAGCGCCTTCAACCACTTGGACCGCGCCAGATAATTCAATTTCATCGTAAGGCAGCTCCCAGCTCGTCGTTTTGTCTTGCCAATCATTAGCGCAGCTGCCAACTTCCGAACACGGTATACCCCACAGAAATATCAACACAGTAAGAATGCACACAACGATAGACGTGATAAATGCGCAGCGGCGCTGAAATGACATTTTAGTCGACATGTCTGATTGTAAGAAACTCACATTATCCGTTGTACTTTCCATTGTATTTAAATTTGTGTTCAGGTCGTCCATATCGCTCGTGCTGTAGTTCTTCGTTGATTGCAGCCCGCTGTTGTAATCCAAGTTGTTGCAGTTAGGCGGAAAATTGTTACGAAGTGCATCTCGTACTTGGCGGTCATCATCGGATTCCGAATCGGACAGCATTTGTTTTAGCGGCGCGTAGTTACCGCCGTTCCCATTTGCTGACATGGCGCACACTATAACAATTTAATTAACTTACATCGCTACTACGGTGCTGTTCTACTTGTTGGAAACTCAAAATAATAGAAAATAGAGGTTGAATAAAATTACTATTTTTAAAATCAATAGTAAAAACGTCATTCAGAACTTGAACTGTCGTTGTCAATGTCATCCATATTGTTTATTTAATCATGATCGATAAGGACAAAGATAACTCTGTTTGTACGTCACATACTAATATGTTATTGTGTACAATGTACTTTACAGCGCGGTTCAAGAATAACTTTAGTGTGCGCTATTATTAATAAATATTTTAACAAAAACATTTTCCATTAAACTTTTCATGTTACTTCGATTTTACAGAGACTATTGACATTATATTATTATTATAAAAATGAATGTAAATATACCGTGGCAAACAAGTTGCCGGTTGGGTAAGTCAATAACGAATATCTTAAACGATCTATGGGAAAAATGTATAACCCTTATTATATAATATTGACCAACGATTTTAAAAACACTACATACAATGCTTAAGACTTTGAATCTGTAACATATTAATATCCAAATTCAAATGAGCAAACGGTCGACTATCGACCGTAGATTAAAACATACTGCTTCAGGTGTAAATAAAATTCTGTGGGTGGGCGTGTTTTCTGTTTTATAATAATTATTATAGAAAAAAATAGCAAACGAGCATTCAGTCAACATGATGGCAAGTAGGCACTGCCGCCAGTAGGCATTATTATGTAATCAACCCCAAATAAGATCAGTCTTACCAGACGTTAGCGACAGGCGTTACTCCTGAGAACTAAGATGAAAGGCCTCGGATAAGCATGTGTCCCTTACAAAGCATCATATAACAACTAATAGGCAGAATGTGGTGACGGTTTTTCCAGAGTCGAACTACAAAGAGTTACCATAGAGTAGAATTAGGTCGACGAAAACATATTAGGGATGATCGATATTAGAAAAACATCGATGTTGACATCGATGTCATAATCGAAAACCCAACATCGATGTTACATGTTTATCGCAAACCAAACATCGATGTTGGACAACATCGATGTTCGGTTAAAAGCTAAGTTGTCGACCAAAAAAAAAACGGCAATATTTAACTTGACGGCCAAAAAAAACGACAATATCTAAGTTAATGACCAAAACAAACGACAATATAACTAGCATTGGTCGTGCATGAGGCCGTGACTCAACATCGATGATCAATTTCGTTAACATCGATGATACGATATTTCTCGTATACCAACATCGATGTCAAAACATCGATCGATATCAAATCGATCGATTGATCGATGTCAAAACATCGATGATCATCGAACATCGATGTTCATCGAGCATCCCTAAAACATATCGCCTGCAGCCTGCAGACCATCACGTAACTGCGGCCGGCTTTTATACGGACTGGTAAATGTGTACAAAAAATATCCTTTTTCTGTTACTCTAACGTTTAATTCTAAGTGATAAGCGTTTCACTGCTAATGTCCCATATTACTAGTTTTTTTATGTGATCTGATTGGATGCCTGACAGCAAAAATAATTTATCATTTATTAATATTTTTGCTCAAAATATAATTATGTAGTTTTCATCAAAATCGGCACCGACTGTCGTTTCGTAATTTTATGTTTTTCTATAAAGTTTAATATTTTGCTATTCATGCCCTATCAATAAAATCCCACTGTAATTTCTTTGATAACATTAGGAATATAAATAAAACCACACAATTATAGGCAGAATGTATATTTTGTTTTGTATATAAATTATTTGTAGTTTTTTCATACATTAGTCTACAAGATTTTTCTATTATGTCAAACTTATTTAATTGGTGCTTTACCCTTACACAATGGTATAAAAATAATTTTGTTGATAAACAAATTATCGTTAAGTAATCCACATAGCTATGCAACAAAATGCACATACAACAACCACACTTTCTACAATTTAATCCTATGATTTTGAATAATGTTATGATTTTTCCTAATAAAAATAATCTATGAAGCCTACATTATTCTAATTGAGATTATTCAAGGTAGATAGATACATATTTACTCTATATTAGTGAATGTCACTAGCCAAAACCTTACTTAAATCCAAATAGCCATTACATGGTATATTTGTCACTCAAAACCAATCAAACATTACGCTAATTTATAATTAAGAAATAAATAGGAAAACAAAAACAAGAATTATTTACATACTCAGCCTCAAATACTACATTTTAGAATACATTTGCAGATTTACATATGACATTCGGTATTGATGGCACATTGCTGATATAAGTGTTTAATTTGAAGTCATCGCTAACTTATCAGATCAGCACTCAGATAAGACGGGCTCTAACTTAATTTAAATTAAGAAAAACATATAATATTTTAAGATTTAGGTATGGTAGTCTCCAACAGTTTATTTCTTCTATTTTTTATCTGATTAAAGTAGCAAACGACAGGCCATCCACCTAATGGTAATTGATAACTGCCGCCCATGGACATATGTAAGCAACTTCATATAGAACAGGAGTTCTATCTGAAGTCGATAACAGATGCGTTGCTACTACAGAGGTCGGAGATGGTTACCTCATATATAAGTGAGCTTCCAACCGCACCCTTCCAACAAAGCGCAACAAATGCTTCATGCTAGAAAGGTTCTACGACCTGGAAATCTTCAATTATATAATATTTTGAACAAGACACTGAAATTGTAAGTTAACGATGACTCTAGCCAATTCTAAAAGAAACCATGACATTGTTATATTTAATTTAAAATTACAGTTACCAAATTGAAACTATATTGTGCCTGTATATTATAAATGACTCGGAAATTATATATTTAAATCTTAAGTGTATTATATATAGGAACAAGGAATAAAAATTACTGCAATATTTTAAGCATTGATCATTATCCTATTTATTAGTTGAAAAATAAATAAATAATATTTATACATCTACAAAATATTGTGATGATTCTTAAAATAATGGACAAGATTAGGCATTAGTGAACAATTGCTAAAAATAATGTTAATTACGAGGCCAAGTTTTTATTCATTACAATTATGTGTAGATCTCGACCAACAAACTTTTTTATAAGAATAATGTAGCAAACGCGTATGCAGTCCACCTGATGGTAAGTGGTTTACTGCCACCCATTGACACCTGTAAGCAACTTCATATAGAACAGGTATTCCATCTGAAGTCGATCACAGACGCGTTGCTACTTCCGAGGACTAAGATGGGCTTATGTGTAAGTGAGCCGGCATCCACATCCTTTCACCGAAACGCAAGAACTGCTTCACGCTAGAAATTCTAAACCCAGTTCTTTAGTTGGGAGAAATGGAATTTTCATGGATAAGTATTTACCATTAATTTGATTTTCCCATTTACCTGTACAGTCAGCAGCAAATAGTTGGTGACATTCAAACTGTCTACATTGTTAGATACAACCAAAGTGCTCAATAATATCGGCACAACCAACGTGTTCTAATTGTTGACAACATCTTAAACTCCCAAATGAC
>DWNE01005471.1:0-13955 GCA_018249875.1 Cecropterus toxeus | reverse complement strand
ACGCCAGAACTGCTTCACGCTAGAAATAGGCGTGGCGGTGGTACTTCACCGGTCGAACTACATTGATTCTACCACCTGCAACTATATATATATACATTACTTAACTAATAAGACCAATCGAGATCTACAGAAGCCGCGGGGCACCGCCCCCTTTCAATTTCTTTTCTAATACTAAATGATATCTCTGGTAAGGACTTTTTAACGTAATATTTTTATGGTAGTCAAATAGATGAACGGAAATTTGAATATCACAGCCAGACATTTCAATTTTTTTTATCTGTTCTGACGTTAAATTATCAGTACGAAGCTGCGTATAAAACATTTCCTTTGTGAATCGTGAGGCGATATCTAAGGTAAAAAAAAATGTCATCTTCTACCACCATAACTCTGGTTAGTCGGGTTTGTTGTACTACCTTTTTAGTCCAGTCAAAAAAGGTCTGAAATCAAAATTCGACACTCACCTTTGTATTTTAGATATAATGTATTTCTAATTATACAAAAACGACGTGTGAAGGTTTTCGAGTGACGACCCGCGTGGCCTGGCCATACAAGTCTGACGAGCAGAGGGTCCCGGGTTCGATTCCCGGTCGGACAGTAACATGAATGATGAGTTTAGATTTCTGTTCTGGGTCTGGGTGTTTGTGTATTCGTCTTTGCGTTGAGGAGAAAATCCTACGGAGCTATGAGTGTAGAAAGCGTAGTTTTTTTTTTTGAGTAACTTGGCAACCTCCGGCAAGGGGTAAAAAAATCAAAGGGATGATGTCGCAATTACTCGAAAGCGGTAAAAAATCGACAATAAAGTTATAAAGAAACCGTTTACATTTCGTTTTTCTATCATTAGATCTACATTATAACAAAAATGCAAAGTTGAGTGTCAAATTTACATTTCAGATCTTATTTCAATCATTCATCATCAGATCAATTTTTAGCAATACATATTTTGTTGAGCCAATAGATTGACTGCATGTTCTTGTCACTTCGATTTATTTTAAAAGTCTATCATTTAAATTTTATCGCAGCAACAATATATATTTCTCAGTTCCGTGTAGCGTCCCGGATGGCTTAATTAAAACGTTCGCGATAACATTGCACGGATGTACGCGACATCGCATTACTTGCAATGTCTTCCTAAGTTTAGAATTCTTCGTATGCACATGTATTTTGAGAATTTATGATTGTCTAACATTGTAAAAGGCAGGAAAATTAGTAGGGAGTTCCGGGGGAGGGGGATTTGAGATTTTCTAACAACACAGACTGAAATTTTAAATATTAATTTCGCTTAGAAAATTGTGTTGCAGTGCTAAATATATATATTAAGTATAGAAAAAATGGTGTTTTATTGTATCTGTTACCATGCTTGATTTTCTTTTCTTAATCTAAATCGTCTGTATCAAGAAATCCAGACTTCGTAGTAAGCTCAAGAAAACTGTAATGGTTGTTAGAAGCAAAAGCACCTAGAAGGAAAACCTCTACTAAGAGGTTACAAAGCATGTATGATCGATTTCAAGTCATCTTGTTTTCTTTGGAATCATTTGAAATAAATCCGTATAGACTTATATATATACCGTATAAATTTTAGAGTTTTCTATGTACCAACAAAATATTTCAGTTACATAAACAAAATTTAGGCACTCTTAAAATATGAACCAACTCAATTGTGTAAAGGAAAACAAACCACTCTCATTTCAAGGTACTTAGCGTAACGAAATGGTTTCTTCGCAACAAACCAAATTCTAGAAAGTTTCTTTCGACAAATATCAAAAGCCTTAATAAAACAATGCCCTTTGATCTTTAATGTTTACGTGAAACAAACGTTTCTGGAAACAAAAAAAATCGGAAAACAAAGTGCTTCAGGTAAAGAACAATGAGTACCAATTATTTATATAAACAAGAGGCAGGTGGTAGAAAACGTGTCGTTCGACCGGGAATGTACCACCGCTACACCTACTTCTATCGTAAAGCAGTTTTTGGTTTTGTTAGAAGGGTGTGGTTACCGGCATACTTTCATATAAGGCGACCATCTTAGTTCTCGGAAGTAGCAATGCATCTATGATTGACTTCTGGTAGAACCCTTGTTCTCCGTGAAGTCACTTATTAATATCCTTAAGCGGCAAGTGGCCACTCACTATCAGGTAGACTTCATGCTCGTTTCCTACTTCAATCTTATAAAAGAAGTATATAAATATTAAGAAATCACCTTAAGTTAAAAATTTAAGTACATAGATATACTCGCTTTATCATAAACCACTGCCTCACTACTGATCAAAATAATCCATCATTTCACATAATATTTAGGACTTTGGTGTGAAGGTTTCTCAGGCGTGTGGGGTCATGAAGTTCTCTATACTATGTTTATGTTCGTAACTAATAGAAGCCTTGCAAAGTAAATGAGCTTTCATCCCACCTGATGTGTAGTAATCACCGACGCCCACAGATATCTATAATTAACTTTACATGAAACAGGATTTACAGTCAAAATCGTTACATTTTTAACTGAAATAAGCAGGCAAAAGTAATATTTAACTGAGCAGGCTGGTCAAAAGAAGTTTTATCTGAAAATCCTAGGGAAACATGTATATAAATATTTTTTTCATTATTTTTATAAGAATAAAGTAGCAAACGAGCCTGCAGTGCACGCTCACAGTGTAGTTGGTTGACAAGGCAAACCTTCAAAGCTCGCACAAATATGAACGACGTTTTGACGTGTGGTAAATTGAACTTAAAGGATTAATAATATATATTTGCTTTTTAGAGCGAATGCGTCACTAACTTTGACTATGTCGTGATAGTCAAAATGGTACCTACTTCATTCGGTATTCAAATTAAGGTAACTTTACAGTGCCTTTATATTCTTTAAAATTCGGTACAAAACTGAGCAAAATGCAGCAATTTATTCGTTTGGAACATAAGCCTGGTACTGGCTTCTGAAAAATTCAGACTACCTAATCTGGGTTCGGAGCTCCGCAGAAACTTTTGGAAATCGATCCCATATATTATTTATTGTATGCGGTGTTCACGGTTAATTCTGCTCTCAACCGCTACGTTAGCTCCAGTGCAGTTTTTACAGTTCTATTGATCGTCACTTTATAGTTTACTCTATGGTTTTATGGGATGGTATGGTAAGTTGTAATATTGGTAATGTTTATATAGTACGCTTACAAATATTACAACCTATATTGTCAGTATCAGTAGTCAATCATAAATTCATTTTAGTTTTATTGCTGAACACGTATTTCCTCTATCAAGATTTATAATACCTGACTAGCTAAGAGTACTACCTGACAGAACATCATATTTTTGATAACACACATCCATAGTTTTGATGTCGAGTCTAGCCTAGTATCTTAAAGACTTAATTTTCAACAATTTTCTACATTACTTGTCACTTCATTACTAACGGCTACATTTAAAATTACCTTAGTAACTAATATGGTGTTGTATTAAATCATACTTGAAAATGGAGTTCGAGGAACAAATAAATAATTATTTTGTCATTTTACATTATCTGTGAAGCGATCCGAAATCTTAATTTGACAAGACAGAAACCATCAAATCTAAACCGGAAATGAAGAGGAGCATTAATCGGAAAGACGATACAGCTGTTAACAACGGAACTTCAAATCTTCGTCGATCACGAGAACTTTACAACTCGCTCATTAATCCGTCTGAATTGAAAATGGAAGCGATTAAAATAGGAAGAATTGCTTTTGTTAACGAATTGGTATGAAAATTGGTACGCTTATGTGGAAAGTATCCTAAAATTTTGCTTATCACGTTTTATAATAGATTATTCAGATTCATGGTAGGTGGTGACTGCCACCAAAACCAACTTTATAAACAGCGGTTTTATTTGGAATTGATCAGATGCGTTGCTAATCCCGAGGACTAAGATGGTCTCCTCATATATGAGCGCGCAACAACTACACCCTTCTACCAAAACGCAAGAACTGCTTCACGCTAGAAATACATGTGGCGAAAGTACCTCCCGGTCGAACAAAACTGATTCAGACGGTACACTGTTAAATAGTTAATATACTGGCTGCGTAATTTTAAGATTTAGGGAAGGCAAATAGCTCAGGTACATTGAAGTCCAAGAAACATTTTTTATTTAATAGATAGTCTATATATAGATAATCTTGGCTGGTTCAATAATTGTATATGTTAGCGCATGAATTGGTAGTGCTAGATATGCACACAATTTTAACATCCTTTCATTAGTTGTTTAGTATTTCAATACCCTATTTATTACCTATTTATTTAACACCAGTGGTCTAATAAAAATCATCCATAGTGAGTATTCGAAGTAATTTAGTCGATATATACATTGCTTGCGTAACTGTTATATGTATAATTCGACTCGTGTGTAGGCTAGCTTTTGCTCGAGAACATTTAAGCATTAAAGGATCTCTTGCCAGTGAATCTCTTCAGACTTGTCCTATAAAAAAAGCGATAAACGATTAATGACAAGGCAATGACATTTATATATAAAATGGCTGATGTTATCAGCAGGATACTAAAGATAATAGGTTCAGATACAAATAGATATTCCTAAATCCTCACTTATTTTTTCGCAGCATAATCTTTTTGATTTCCATCGCTTCACATTTTTATACATTTAACTTGCGTATACATAAGAAGAAAAAACGGGATTTAATGCGAAATTAGCATTTTGTGGAAATAAGTTTGTGTTTGATATATTTATTCTTTTCTATCACAAAATTGTCACTTTGAATTTAATAGACGACAAGTACAATATGAGAAGTATTTTCAAATACTTAACTGAATTCTTATAAACTTGGAGTTGTATTCCTTTCTTGATACTTACACATTTTCACAACCTTATATCGTAGTTATGATAACATTGTCATCTTTCATATTTCTCTTTAAGTATCAAACGAGAGCAAGTATATTGAGTCTCAACACAATTGCCTTAATTTTACTTGGTTGTGTCTGATTTACAACTGCCTATTAATAACTGTTCTTAGCTTTATGTTTCATCAGCGTATTCGCTAAATTAAAATAAACGAGAAAATATTTTTGGATTTTAACGAGCTTTTCTTTTTTGCTAATAATTATCCTTAAGTTTGTTACTGCCGTTTTTGTAGTACTGTTTTTTTATCTTACAAGTTAAAGCTTAGCATACTCCATTATGCCATAAAATGCAGAATAGTGGCAAATTCATATCAGATATATTTTTATATAATATAATTTTAACTATCATTTAATGAATTAAATAGAGAGAAAATTAATATTTGTTAAACAAATTGCTAAAGTTATCATAACGTGTCTTAAGAAGTACGGAAACTCGCATGATAGTTTACCTTAGAGGTCACTTCTTAATTGTTAATGAATAATTAACTTATTATAAGATTACACGTTTACATTAATTAATTCACTCCTCATTAGCTTCTCAACGTTTCATTATTATCGTGAAGCTTCCACCGCTTGTATATTTTTCTAACACTGTACAATTTTAAAGAATATAAAAATTGAATTAAAATATAAAAAATCTAGATGAAATGTATGTAATTCGAGCGTGAACGTGGCCGTTATTTTTCCACAAAATAACCAACCGTCGACAAGACTCAATCACGTCCTGATCGAAAACTTCCTGAAATTCGACTTATCATTACAACTTTAGCTAGCCAAACTGTTCGAAGTGCCGCAGATCAAAACATCAAACGTCGCCGGAACGGCAAGGGTCTCGCCGGAGTTAATTGCTTCAAGTGAATTACACTGATACGATCTGCGACGAAGGCTCTGATTTATAACTCTACTGGCCTCAATTTAATAATGTTCAACAATATTACTGATTTACTTGAATGTTTCGCGTTAATTATAAACTATTGCATGAATAATACAATTATGATAGTAAGTTAAATGGTCTTTGTATTTGTTAGCTTTTGCCTTTGACATATAACATATAACATTTGCTAGTTTTACGAGTCTCCTGGAACTCTACTGAACTGTTTTAGTGGGATTGGTCAAGGTTAGGAGTCACTAAGTTGAAAGTCTTGCAAGATTTATGATACACTGGAATGCAACAAGTTGATACATTACAAATGTCCATGTGCGACAGAGGACTCTAAATATCATGGGAACTTGTTTGCTGCTTCAATGTTATTAAAATAGATCATGAAACCGGAAAGTGGGTGAATTTAACTTGTAAGATAATACGGGATTCCATAGCAGACATTTGGGTGAAAGTAAATAAAAGCTTCAAAATAGAAAGTCTGTTTATAATAGTATTCATAAACTGTACGATAAGTCATATTATACTTCACTAAAATATCCAAGCGGAATTCGGTGATAAGGTCGATAGTGAATGACCCAATTTCACCAGTACGAAATATCATGTAATATTTTTCGAATTCCACAAATGCTTCAGTTTTCACGGGCTGACCTCACGTGCGCGCTTTGATGTTGAATTATGCCGGCTTTGTGATTTTTATGAATTAGGCATTCTATGAATTTTTTGTGAGCTCTTAAATACGGTTCACTTGCTTTCTTTGCCTGCTTTCATTAATCTCTCCAAAAATTAAATAAACTATAAAAAATATAACTGCTGAAAACTGCACGTAATACAAATTATATAATCAATGACGTAATTTTTATGGCAAGTTTGCAAGTTTATATCAAATCACGTTGGAGGGTCATAGTGGTATAGGAAAAAAACAAGCAACAACTAAAATAAATATATGTATGAACTGATTACAAAAGACAAATCGGTTGAGTTATTACCAGATCTTCTCAATTAAGATCATGTTTCAATCCGTAGTAGTAATAAACAATTTTGTAACTGTAAATTTATAAGTTGCTTCGCAGGCCTATACATAATAAAGACAATTCGCTCAAAGCTTCCCTAAATTAGAGAGAAGGATTTCTTTCTATGTATACCATAGACCAAAATGTGAATAGACGTAACAATAACGTATAGTGAAATACAAAATGCCTGTAGATCGAAATACCAATCGTACCGGAACGGTCGCGCCAAAGTTAATTGATGCAAGTGAACAGATAGGATCTCTGTTGACGGCTCTGATTTATAACGTCTCCCTCAATTTGAGTACAGTGGCCAACAATGATTTATATTTAAATATTAAACCCAACGAAGGAAGTGATAAGCGATACAAAGGTCGGACGAATGACCTATTTTTGTGTGCACGAAATGTCATTATTATCAAAATCTTTTTCGTTCATTACTTTCGTATCAGTTTTAGTTTTACTTTTATCGCGTATGTAAATGGAAGTTAGCAAAGCGTAGATTAAAAGTGAATAACATTTTTCAACGAAATACTTTTTTTAAACTTCTTTAAAATTGTTTGATTTGAAACTAGATGAAACAAATGCGTGACGATAAAGAAACAAAAACTTTATAATTTATAGGATTAAGTTGACGAGAGAATAAGATAGGATACATTACACGATATTGTTTATTCCCGGTCTATGATTTTATTATTATCTATTATCTTTCTTAGGCTAATTTTCCGAAGTTTCACTTCTGCTGTGTGTGAATTGCTCACACACGCTTTTGCTTTTTGTAGTATTAAACGAGTATGCTATTTTGGTACCTGATAAGTCGTCATTGTCAGATACGGACATTTGTTATTAGCCTTAAATAGTACTAAATTATTCCCCCCATTTGGTTTATGAAACACAATGTGGGTAAGCAATTCACTCTAACTACAGTTAGGTGCTACTAAGAGGTTTAAATATACAAAAAAGACGTTTTCTACACTCATAGCCCCACACTAGAATTTTCACCTGTGTCGTGGGTGCAATGGACACACAAAGACGAATACACAAACATCCAAACCCAGAACAGAATCTAAACTCATCATTAAGATGTCCGTCTGGCCGGGAATCGAACCCGGGACCCACTGCGTGTAAGACCGGTATGGTGACCGCCCAGCCACGCGGGTCATTAAAAAAAAAACAAAAATTAGAATGTATTTTATCAAGGCATTAAACGCTAATGCTATGATGAATATAAATATGGAAACGAATTTTCCTTTACATTAGACGCATTTGTCTCGCATGTAGGCGAACTTGCTCGACGATATTTAATATATTTAGAGCGATCTTTCCGTGAAATCTCCGTCTTACAGAGTAACTGACATCTCCTTATAGGATAATGAAGTTAAACATGTCTTCGTTTAACTTCTTTATGTAAGGATTATGTAGCGCTGAAATCAAAAGGTTGACTAATTTAGTGTCATTTTAAAAGTAACGTAAAGCTTTTTTTCTCTTATTTCAGCTCCTGTGACACTAGGGTCGCCATTCGTACGTTATTATAAAGTATTGTACTTTATCTGAAATGAAACTTTATTTGTACTTTATGCTTTTGAGAAAAAATACGTACGCGAAAGTACTTTATTTTGCATAATTCGAAATTAACAAAAGTTTGGTCGTAAGCATTGTGTGAAATAAACATTCAATTATAACAATTTGTCTATCGCCATTTTATTTTAAGAGTGGTAGAATATTAAGATTTGGGGACCTTTTTTGTGCTTGTCAAACTGCTGAGAGACAAGTGTCGAAGATTATCTAGATTCCTCGTTATATTCTACCTTTTCCCTTTTCCTCACCCTTTCCCAAATAAGTGGAAAATTTAACATTCGTTGCGATTTTGTAAGTTACAAATTAAGTATACACAGATCTTGGACATTAAAAAAATGCGTAGTAGGCCTTAAATAAAAGGGAGTTAGTTATAAATCAAAGCCGTCGTCAGAGATCCTATCAGGTTAATTCATTTGGAGCAATTAACTTCAGCGTGACCTTTCTGTCTCGCCGCTATTCTTGATGCTTTGACTTGTGTTCTTAAATATCTTTATCTTTAGTTTTCTTGTGATAAGTCAAACTACATAAACTTTGCTACTAAATTTACATTGTCGACATTGGGTTCTGTGCACAGAACCGTATATTGACAATGACCTTATTTACGATGGACTTACGTATCCACGTAACGCGTTCGGTCTAATGATCCAACTGCTTGATATCTACGTTTATGTACTTTAATCAAACTTTATCATTAATTGTAAATTTACTCGACAGAGTTGCAAGATTTCCTACGAAAACATGCAGCAGGTCTTTTTTATTTACTGTTCATATTATATTATTGTAATTATTATTTCTATTTATATTTCGTTGATATTTTTTTTATTAAAAGAGAATTGAAAAAATGTATTTCAATTGAAAAACACACGAACTAACACTAATACATGCACGTGTTAGTAAAGCCGTGCGATCTTAGCTGATTAGATATGTAGGCCGAATGATATTCTATATATATAGGATATTCTATAACTTTCAAATGAAAATATGCAATGGAACGAAGATCACCCCCTTCTTTTGAAGTCGGTGTAAAAAAAAACGCAAAGTGCACATTTTAAATTGTCAAAATAACGTACTTCAACTTGCGCATTAGAAAACGGAAATAATGAGTTTCTAACCTATTGTCCAGCTGTCTGATATTTTAATCCGTCCTTACAAGTAAATCTCCGACCTTGAGAATCCTTAACGCTGAGTGAATAAATTTGACGGAGAATAATGAACCGTCTGTTTATTTGATATTTTGTCTCGTCTTCTAATATTTCATCTATCTCCAGTTATAAATGATAAGTCGAACTACATGAATTTCGCCCCGCAATTTCCGGGGAACGTGATTGAGCTGTGTAGTTGGGATCTCGCTCCAAGTAAATTGCGTTCATATCGCACTAGATCATATGTATGAATATTAAGTATACTTATGTTGATAAAAACGCGTTTCTAAAATATAACTTTTATTTGTATCACTTTGATTATTATATGTGTATTGCTTCTTATTTATTCGGAGATTTAGAAGCTGTTTTTAATAGCGTGTGAATACTCTTAGAATCGTGATGACCATATTCGAAATTATAAATTGACAATATTTCTTTTTACGCTTTTAGGCTATTTATTTATTTATTTAAGTGTCGCCGACGGAAAGTACAATACTCTTAAAATTATTTCGCAAAGAAAAAGGAAAACTTGGTGCCTTTCCAATTATAGGCAACCATAACATACACTAAATTAGTCAAAAGACTTGTGTAAAACCTTTCGGATGCGATTTTAGATACAAACGTTGCCTTAATAATAGGCTACGTAATGTTTTGAAGGTCATGGTATGTTGTTGGTCCCAGTAATTTTGGTTGTCTTGTCAGATACTAAAAAAAACGACAAGGGTTGACCACTACACCCATAGATACGATCGCAACCCAGTAAAGGTGAACCCTCCCCCCAGTTTTGGCTGAGACTACTTTCTAGCAGTAGGATTGCGTAGATGTGGTGGTAGAATGAGTATTATTTAACCGGGGAGACACAAATATAACGTGAAGCAGTTCTTGTGTAGTCGTCCATTTGAAGTTGATTACATATGTCTTTGATCGGCGTTGACCACTTACTATCAGATGGATTGCGTCTCATTTGCTACTTTATTGTTATAAAAATCTAATTGGTTTACAAGTGACGGAGTAATAAACTGTTAGAGATTCACTCCCTTTTAATTACAATGGCTTTTGCTATGAATTATTTTGTACAAGAACGCAGCATGTCCATATCTGTCAAACCAAATCGAGCAAAACCAATTTTACTAAATAAAATATAAAAATTTGAAAATATCTTCATGGTTCTAATTTTGAGGTAACATTAATTCTATCAATTATTAAAATCCATTTACTCTACGAAAAATTATTATAACTATAATTTTTATCTTAAAGCGCGACTGAATACGCGGGGCTCAGTTAGTTTAACAATATGACGCTAAACTCGCTAATATCACTTGATAGCGTTAATGGTTGTCCTCACGATCCTTAATCTGTGCTGCATTAACCTTTAATGTTTATAGTTAGCCTCGGATTTGAAGGTCTGATATTATGCCCTTAGGTAATTAATGAAACTTCGCTAATTCAGTTCTGCTGACTTAAATTATAATTCATGGAATATGTAATTAAATCATTAAGTTCTAGCCTAGTTTGAAAGGATTTCAAAATTACTTGTGAGTTAGCTGTGAATTGTAAAGTTACTTAAAACTGTTCAAGGGTAACAAAATTAATATCTACACTAATACAATAAAGCAGTAGCGTTTTTTGGTTGAACGCACTAATCTGAGGAACTACAGGTTCGAATTGAAAAAAATGTTTTTGTGTGGAATAGTAAATTTATCGAGGAAGGCTTTAGTCTATATAACATCACGCTATGACTAATAAGAGTGGAGCAGCAACGAAAAATGTTGCAAAAACGGGAAAATATTTTTCAGCTTGACTTTTCCTTGCGTACGCAGGTGAAACTGCGTGGCACAGCTAGTCTTTAATAAAATATAATTTGTTCCAGAGAAATAGTTTATAATAATTTGTAATTCGTCATTTTCGCTTCGAGTATTTTAAATACAAATAAACCCATATTGAACTAAAACTTCTTTAAAGTCGTTCTGATTTGAAACTTGATGAACCGAAAATGCGTTATGAAAGCAGTTGTCGACGCTACAGCTAGATGGCGCTATACCTCTTTCAGAATCACGCAAACGATGTAACTTCGTATTTTGTATAAGAGCTCATTTTTTGTTATTGTGAATTACTCACAAAGCAAGCATATTCTGACTAAATGTTTCCAACTTCAATTTTAAAAAATAAATTAGAAATAGTAGTCATCAACGCCAAATCTGGTTCTATCAATAAAAAACCATACCTAACCGCTAAAAAGAGTAAAAAACAACCAGTCCTTTATTTATATCTCAGCCATAACTTACCGTAACTCGTTAACGCTACGTGTCCTTACGGGCTCTAATGGCCCCTCTGTTACCCACGAATTAATGTTTATCTGTTAACCTGCAAATGAATGTTTAAACCCTGCGAATTATCTATCGCATGAGGGAATTAGGAGGTGAGACACTAGACGAGGTGCTGTTTAGACTCCTAGTTGTGACTTAGAGTAAGACCTACTGATGTTACCTTGAACTTACCTCTTCATTACCCGACTGCTTTAGAAGGAGGGTCATGTTATTTGAGCGTTTGTATGAATGTACGTTTCTTTGTTTGTATGTATGTCCATTTCTTTGGCACGCGCTACAGCCCAAAAGGCTTGAAAGATTGTGGCGTGTGACGTATCATTAGAATCTATGTTGACTATGTTGAACAAAAATTTTGTTTTAAGCAGTTTTTTGTTTGAATGTTTTTAATGATTAAGTTTGCTATATTATATTTTGAGGATCATACTAATATTATAAATGTGATGTATGTGTTTGTTATTCTTTCGCGCAAATTCTACTGGTCAGATTTCGCTGAAAGTTAGCATACGGGTAGTTTATGATCTATTTATTTATTAATTTATTTACACAACAGCATAACACACAATTCTTAGCATAGGTTTTGCAAACCGATTCATCAAAATACGTGTGCATGCCAGTTATAGTCGTGAATACCATTTACAAATATTACTACTTTTCTACAGACTAATCTACTTTTTCTTTATTTTGATTAATATATTGAAGTTCCTTACTGAATGTGTTACCTTAGTAAACATAATTTTGTTCTGTTTGTGTTGTGTCTGGTGTCGCTGTTGAACATCACTACCTTTCTTCCCGTAGATGTCATATGAAGACTATGAAACAAAACGCACGAGCTAGACAGCAGCGTCTTTCTATGTAACATAAACATCTACTGCTGTCACCAACATGATTTCGTAGCTGTCGTAGCTCTCGTAGCAACTCGTAGTGTCTATTGCCTACAAATGGGGTCCCTTTAAGAAAGCCCTATGTCCGGCAATGGACTTCAAACGGTTAATGTATGGAGGGTTGCTTGATTTGAAAGATGCCTATATAAATTCTCTGCGGTGATCTTAGATGCGTGTTCGTCGTCGTCGTGATTGTCTTCAGCTCCATTTTGTCATGTCAACACAAGTCTTTACTCAGAATGAAAAAGTTTCAGGCTACAGTCCACCCCACTGGCCAAGTACAAATTGGTAGACCACCTTTAAAAACTTTTATAGAGAACTATCAGACAAGTTTCCTCTCGATGTTTACCTTCATCGTGAAGCAGTGCTAAGTAATTTCTAATACGCATATAATTTTAGAAAAATCAGTGTCACTCAGTCCCTCATTTCAGAGGTCGAGTTCCAATCTCGGCTATCTTTCCTCTCGATGCGTATGCTACTTCCTAACCGTAAAAATGTAACACAATCTCCATTTCTCATTCAAGGAAAACATGAATGCCAAAGGAAATACATTTTCACAAATTCCCTATCATCAAAGGGAACACGGAACATAACACGTGCAAAATAAATCTAATTTCTATTACTGTATCGACACTCAAAAAAATCGATGGGAACCGCTTTTTCTGCTTCCAAACCAAACAGTGCTGAAATCAACTGGAATGTTAAACTAGTTAAACGGCACGTTAGTTAGTTGCCTGTAATATATTAAACAGTGAGAATAAAAGGGACCGGACCCATGTTTTTTTTTTTATATTTGACTAAAATACTTAAAACTACTCCTCATAAAATCTATCGCTCAGCGACTTTATGCTTGTAATGGTAAAACATAAAAACTGCCTCCCTTAAATAATGTAGTTATTTCTATAAAAATACAAATTTGGCAGTAGATAAAAGTACATAAGCTACATATGTACAATACAATATACATGTACCATATGTACTGTTAATATTAACAATGGATTAAATGCAGCGTCGCATTTCTTTTTCAGTCTGAGAATAAACACAAATATTGTTATACTCCATAAAACAAACTTACAAACAACTGCAAATACTGAGTGAAGTGGGGCATTTTAAAACAGGTCCCAAGCAAGGGAACTGTCGTATTTATGAATGTAAGCGACGAAATGTTAATTTCAGACGTCTAACTAAGACCTTTTTTACCGACTTCCAAAAAGGAGGAGGTACTCAATTCGTCTGTATTTTTTTTTTTTTTTTTTTTTTTTTTT
>DWNE01005470.1:0-13955 GCA_018249875.1 Cecropterus toxeus | reverse complement strand
TTATTTTTTACATTGCGATAAAAATAGCTCCAGTATCTTGCCTTAAATTTGGCTAAACATGAGGCTTGTTTGGCAATAAGAAATATAGCTAACATTTTTATATACAGTTCTATTTATTCGCATCCTTGAATCCCTAATCCCGTCAGGATCCGTGCCATTAGGAGGACAAATCGTCAATAATATTTCAGTCACGACAGTGCATCCCAATTCCAATATAGCAGCCGGATCAAATTTAATATCGCCTACCCCATTGTGTAGTTACCTTTCAGATAAGGGACGGTTAACATGCTGCATGTTTTACAATTTAAACTTTTATCTCGTATACATATACATACAGAATGGATGGATATTTAGTATTAGAAAAAGAAATGACGATATACGGCCTGCTTAATTTTTGTTCTTGCTAATAATTTTAAACCGCGGTATAGCGGAGAAGGAACAGAAAATATGGTCAAACTTTCTAGTAGTTATTCATGATCTTATTACAGGTATTTTATTTGGCATATGACGTTTTAGCCGATTCATGTCCCCAGCTATTTGAAAAAACAATAATGTTTACTGACCCATTATATGAAACGAACAATTACTAACAAATTTATATTATTCGATGTGACTGTTTAGAGAGTGAGATAATGCACTTACAAAAGGCTAATAATAATGAATATTTTAAATACCAAACTACTCAACTTCAAAATTATAACAATAGCGAAATAAGCTGTGGAAACTCTTAAGAACATAATAGGCCATCATCTATTTGTTAATGTCATTTTAAATAAAACATAAAATAAGTTTCCTGATCAATAACTTTTCATCACTAATAAGACCGCGTAAGAAGATGTAAAAATAATCTATTTAATGATAAATTGATTATTTTTTTCTCATATAGATAATATAGAACTCATATAGAAATTTTACGCTCCGTGTTGCACAAATTGAAACTATACGTGATCTGTTAGTCGGTTACACTCTTGATACGTACTCGTAGATATTAATAATTGTAATATTTTTTCATCCGCATGTAAGCCTCATACGTGAATATTAATGCCATCCGGTTTCCGGGTACACCGTGGAATGCTCCATCGCCGCAGAATGCGATATGAATCCGTTGTTCAATTAGGGGCTCAGCGGCACAGTGCGATTAAGGCTCCACGCATATATACAACCATCGCTGATCAACTGTTTAGTTGTACGTTAAAGATTTTTTTAACAATTTCTATACTCATAGCCCTACAGTATGATTTTCTCATGTGTCGTGGATGCCATGGACACACAAAGACAAATAAACAAACAACCAGACCCACAAAAATAATCTAAACTGTGTTTTTCACATTTCTGTCTCGCCGGGGATCGAACCCGGGACCCACTGCGTGTAAGACCGGTATGGTGACCGCACCGCCACGCGGGTCGTCATATGGAAGTAGAAGTAGCAAACGAGCATGCAGTCCACCAGATGGTAAGTGGCCACTGCCGCTCATGGACAGCTGCAATCAACCCCAGAAAAGAATCTTATTTGAGGTTAGCCACAGATGCTACGCTACCCCTGAGGGCTATCTTGGAATGCCTCGGATAAGTATGTCTCACTTACCACCTTTGGACAAATGTTATTAGTGTAGTACAATGATCGACCATTTATTGTAATGCCTTGAGTAAACAATTCTCGATCTGTCAATTGGCGAAAGTAGAACTGGACTGGACTGGACTGGACTAGACTGGATGGTACGCGCATTAATGACATTGACGAATCGCGTGATCGGAGTGGTCACCATACCTGTCTGACACGTTCGTAGTGTCCTGGGTTCCATCCCTAGCCTGACAGACATCTGAATGATGAGTTTAGATTCTGTTCAGGGTTTGGGTGTTTATGTGTCCATGGTACCCATGACACAGGAGAAAATCATAATGCGGGGCTATGGGTGTAGAAAGAGTTTATAATGTTGACCAAAGTGTTTGAAATCTAAACAATTTGATTGATACAACAATGTATGTATATACGCGCTAAACCAAATTAGTCGGACTCCCTGTTAACCTTCATTTAAATCTGGCTATTTTATTGTTGAACTAATCTTCAAGATAACTTTGTGCCGACATAATATAAGAAACAGACATAGTTGTAAGAATTCAGTATTGTACACATCAACCAAATAAATGAACGTGTCGTAAAGTGATCTTTTATTTACAATACTCAATACCTTATATGCACACCACCTAATAAGGTACAGTGGTGACCCCGACACGAGCGCGTGGCTACAGTGTTCAAAGTACAAACGGAATACCGGACTCCTGTTAAAGGTGGTATTCTATGATGTCGCACCAAGATAGCAAAATGTTATCATCATCAGACCAACTTGATGGGGCAGAAATAGCCGTAGTTTCCGTATCCTCACGGATTCCTGAGTTCTGGAAGGACCAGTCAAGACTGTGGTTCGTGCAGTGTGAAGCAGTTCTCAGCCCACAGAAGCTCAGTGACGAAGCACGTTACAACATGGTCGTTACGAAGCTGGGCAAAGATGTTGTGCAGCAGGTCAGCGATATTCTGCTTAAGCCTCTAGAAAATAAGAAATTCGACGTATTGAAGGAACGCTTATTGAAAGTCTACGAAGAGTCAGCTCCAGAAATTATTAAGCGAGATGGAGTTAGGCGATCAAAAGCCTTCTCAACTTCTACGACGAATGCGGGATCTTGCGCGCGAGAAGATACCGGACGAGACTCTTCGCATTATGTGGCAAGGACATCTGCCGTCGGAAGTGCGTGGCGTGTTGGCTGTTACGGAAGTGAAAGATTTAGAAAATTTGGCAACAATCGCAGACAAAGTGATGGAAACGACACGACCTCTACAGCTTTCGGAAGTGCATACAATGCCCAGTACTAGTAATGAAAATTCGTTTATAATTGCAGAGTTGGCAAAACTAAGTTTAAAAATTAGAGAATTGGCTAATCAAAGGTGCGATAATAATAATTAATAGACATTACAATGCTCGTTACCGCTCCCGTTCGCGTTCATTGTCTCGAGTACGTAACATGACCCGTCGCTCGCCGAACAGCCCGGACTGGCTATGTTATTATCACTTTAAGTATCGCCAACGGGCAAAGAAATGTGTAGAGCCGTGTGCGTGGAAAACGCGGGAAAATCAGCAGGAAAACTGTGTGAGGTACAATCGCAGGCGGAGATATGTACCATCACGCCAGTTCACCGCCTTTGTGTTAGAGACAGTAAAAGTGGATTAACATTTTTAGTTGATACGGGTACTAACATTTCCGTATTACCAGTGAATAGGACTCGTATTTCTAATATTAAATGTGAAGATTATAAACTCTACGCCGCAAATGGTACGGAAATACGGACGTATGGTTATAAGACTTTGTGCCTAGATTTTAATTTACGCAGACCTTTTCAGTGGACTTTTGTAGTGGCCGAGGTCAAGCAACCCATACTAGGTGCTGACTTCCTAGCCCATCATAAGTTATTAGTAGACTTGAATAGACGAAAACTGGTTGATTCGGTGACTAGTTTACAAACAATTGCGTCGTTATCAGTGCAAGAGCAACCTACAGTGACAACAATAAACTATAGCAGCTCGTATAGTGATATTTTAGCGGAGTTTCCAAACGTAACTAAACCTATGTGCTTTAAGAACATTCCATGCCATTCTATAATCCATTACATAGAGACTACGGGACCAGCTGTTTACGCGCGACCTAGACCTCTACCGCCGGATAAATATAAGAAAGCGAAGGCAGAGTTCCAGCGTATGCAGGACATGGGCATATGTAGACCCTCTAATAGCAATTGGGCTAGTCCATTACATATAGTTATGAAGAAAAACGGAGAATTACGACCGTGTGGCGATTACAGGCAATTAAATGTAATAACAAAGCCGGATCGCTACCCGATACCGCGTATACAGGATTGCACGTATTTGTTACATGGTAAAGCGATATTTACACGAATTGATTTACAGAGAGCTTACCATAACATTCCTATAAATGAAAATGACATTCCAAAGACCGCCATAACTACTCCTTTTGGATTATACGAATTTTTGAGATTGGGGTTTGGATTTAAAAATGCAGCACAAACATTTCAAAGATTTTTGAGTGATGAGGTTTTAAAGAACATGGATTATGTATTTATATATATTGATGATATTATAATTGCATCATCTTTGGAAGATCATAAAAGACATGTACGTGAAGTGTTGAAACGGTTAGAAAAGTGAGTTTGGTAAACCGGAATTGAATTTTCTCGGATACCGTGTGTCAACAAAAGGTCTGAGCCCAATGGATGAACAAGTCAAGTTCATTTCCGATTTTCCAAGACCGACCACTGTGGAAGAACTGCGACGTTTTTTAGGAATGGTGAATTTCTATAGACGACACCTCCCAAAAGCAGCTGAAATACATGCAAAGTTAAATGTATATCTCCACAATGCCAGGAAGAAAGATAAGAGTACTATCCCATGGAACGATGAAACGATAGACGCTTTTGAGAAGTGTAAACAGAGCTTACAAAGCGCAGTTACACTGTCTTATCCATCGTCAAATGCATCAATCGCTCTTATGACGGATTGCTCAAATGCTTGTGCAGGTGCAGTACTGCAGCAGCGTGAAGAAAACGCCTGGAAGCCGTTAGGGTTCTTTTCAAATAAACTTAGTGAGGCTCAGCAAAAATACTCTACATATGATAGAGAGTTACTTGCTATTTATATGGCCATTAAATATTTTAGACCGCTGATTGAGGGCAGACCGCTTACAGTGTATACGGATCATAAGCCCATTGTATATTCACTGCAACGAAACATTGTTGGAAAGAGTGATACACCGAGGCGCATCCGACAATTAGATTTTATACTACAATTCTGCAATGACATAAAACGTGTGTCTGGTAACGACAATGTAGCAGCTGATTGTTTATCACGCATAGCAACAATAGATATTTCACCTTCACCCTTAGACTATGAAAAGTTAGCGGATGCACAGGAACAGGACGAAGAATTACAGGATTTTTTACAAAGTAAGGCATATAAGTTTCAGAAAATATTCGTTCCAAATTGCAAGAAGCCAATTTATTGTGAGATATCACATAATAGAACTC
Organism: Cecropterus toxeus; assembly: GCA_018249875.1. Classification (NCBI taxonomy): domain Eukaryota; kingdom Metazoa; phylum Arthropoda; class Insecta; order Lepidoptera; family Hesperiidae; genus Cecropterus; species Cecropterus toxeus. The sequence goes on along the minus strand of DWNE01005470.1, from coordinate 8,863 downwards.
GACCATATTTGCCTAAGGAATTTTGTGTATCAGCTTACAATGCATTACACGGGATTAGTCACCCAGGCATACGTGCAACGAGAAAGATGATCCAAGAACGCTATATATGGCACGGGATAAACAAAGACATTGTACTTTGGACCAAATCTTGTATAAATTGTCAAAAATCAAAAGTACATAGACACACATTTTCAGCTCATGGACATTTTATACATACTAACCGTTTTGAACACCTACACATGGACATTGTCGGACCTCTATCATATTGTCAAGGATATAAATATATCGTTACGATGGTGGATAGAAAGACGGGTTGGCCGGAAGCCTACCCTGTGAAGGACATAACATCGGAAACAGTAGCTGAAATAGTTTACTCTGGGTGGATCGCAAGGTTTGGAACTCCATTATATATAACTACTGATCAAGGAGCAACATTTTTATCACACTTATTTACGCAGCTTTCAAAAAGAATGGGTATAAGAAAATTCAGAACTACCGTATATCATCCTCAGTCGAACGGCCTCGTGGAAAGATGGCACCGCTCACTTAAAACTGCTCTTATGTGTAGAGGAAAAACTAGCGATTGGGTATCAGAATTACCATCAGTTTTACTAGGCTTACGGGCGAGCATAAGAGATGATACCGAAATAAGTGCAGCGGAGATGGTATACGGAGAAGCTTTACGTTTGCCAGGAGATTTTTTAGAACCATTAAGACAAGAAAACTACGATAATTCAGAATTTTTACAAGAACTGCGAAGGAAAATAGCGAACCTATCTTCGGTTCCGAGAAGAGAAAACCATCAAAATAAAATATTCGTGCATCCTGATTTACAAGATTGCAGTCATGTTTTTGTGCGTGTCGACAAGGTGACAAAACTTTTAACACAGCCATACATAGGTCCTTTTAAAGTATTGAAAAGGACGGACAAATATTTTATATTAATGCAGGCGGATACACAGAAAGTTGTTAGTATTGATAGATTGAAACCAGCGTTTGTAGTCTCAAATACGGAATGTGCTGACGCGCCGTATAAGGCATCGCCGAACAATGAGGAGTCAAATGCACATGCACCGAAAGTATCTAGATTCGGACGTGTTATTAAACCAGTCGTACGTTTCGTGCAGTAATATTTAACAATGGGAGGATCACAGAATAAAGAACCCAGGGAGGAAGTTATAATAGCCCAGAATGGTGCTGGCAACAGCGCTTCTACATCTGTTAGTGCCACGGAAGTTAACGTAGTATATAGTAGATACAAGATATATCTGCTTTTTATAATTACATGCATAATAACATCAGTATTATGTGTTATGTGGCGAAGATGTAAAACAAAGTATGCCGCCTTCATTAGACGAGAGCTACAGCAGCAGAATCCCGTCGAGATCCGCTGTGGTGAGCCTAGCTCCCACGGCCACCCTCCACAACGAGTCGGGATATGAATGTAGTGTTATAATTATTATGTTTTTGTGAAGTGCAAAGTTCAGGCGGAAATATATTTTTGGACACGTACTGATTTAGTTTAGTTTTTTTAGAATTATACTTAAATGTCTCGAAATAGTAAATTTATTGTGTAATTGGCAAGTTTAATAAAGTTTATACTGGCAAGCAATTGTAGGATAATATAATTAGTATTATTTTAACGTAATAAAAATTCCATTTTATGTAGCTATAAATATACTCATACTCTAATTTTTTACACTTTTTGTTATACTTAAAATTGTTATACGTTGTTAGGCTGTCGTTTTTAAAATGACACCAATTTTTACCTCAAATAAAATAACATCGATTTTATGATAAAAATAAAATCTATTAATATAAAAATCGAGTTTTCCCCAGCCAAGTCACATCCCTACGTTCCAACTTAATCCTTAGGGGACCTAAGATGCGGCACTAAACTTATTTGGGATGATTACAAACGTCCATGTGCGGCAGTTATCACTTAACTTCGTAAGACCCAAGATTCATTTAGGCGTCTTAAGTAACCTCCTAGTTGTCTTTAAAGTAACCAAATTTTATAGTCGTTGAGACCCTAACTTTGCTTCCCTAATTATGCTCAAAATGTTACAAAGTAAATTTTTATATGTAAGATTAAGTTCAGTCACTCAATTTAATAATTATTTGTGTTTCGTGTCCCTAGTTCCGGAACCAGAATAGGGCTACGGCATCGCCTGTCTGTCGTAAGCGGCTGAAAAGAGGATTTCAAGGTTACGAGCTGCAAAAATAGGGGCTCAGACGGTCGAGCCAAGCTGGAAAGAACGGCGGCGTGTGAGAGTCGCATACCGTCGTCAACACCTGAAGGTATGTTGAGCGTAAATGCTCATCTCGAGGACTCCAATGGACTTCTTGGATCCTGGAGTCGGTACTTTTAAAGGTCAGATTTCGGTGAAATTTGGCAAATAGATAGTATATTCATTATCGTAGTAAATGTGACTGAAGCTAACACTTCATATATAATAGTTACTTATAATCATATTGGGATTACAAGACCGCTTGTATAAAAATAAGAGGAACTTCTAAAGGTAATTCAAGAGGAATTACGGTACGACGCGGTCGCCCTCACCTCGCAACTGTTATTTCTGTCTGAGGTAAGTCTTTCTATCGTAAGATTAGGGCAGCGACACATTTGTTGTTTGGAATTAAAATACTAGCTTTTAATAACTACTTGATGTATTCAGTCAGTGCTTTGAGCCGTCCCTCGAATATAAAACATATAATAGTCTATCTTGACGACCCGCGTGGCGGAGCGGTCACCAAACCGGTCTGACGCGCAGTGGATCCCGGGTCCAATTCCCGGCCAGACCGAAATATGAATGATGAGTTTAGATTTCTGTTCTGAGTCTGGATGTCTCTGTATTCGTTCTTTGTGTGTCCATGGCATCCACGATACAAGAGAAAATCCTAGTGTGGGGCTATGAGTGTAGAAAGCGTGTTTTTTATCAATTTTTATCCGATTGATTGATATGCGTGTAGAAGGCGTGAGTGTAGAGGGCGTGATTGCGTCAGACTGATGGTAATGCGTATCAATCGTATGTATGTATGTTCATTGGTTCGGCGCTAATGGCAAGGTAAATGGCAACTAATTCAGACAGAACAAACAACTATTACAATAAAATGAAACTATAATACAGTAAACAAATGAATTCCGAATATACTGTCCGTTCTTTGACGATTCTATCTGCACCATGATACATTCAGGGTGGCATTTTCAATTTAGCGTCGTCACAAAGCTAACGCGTAACCAGCGAACGATCAAGTCGGTTGAAACAATCAGTTAAATTATTTGTATCTTTCCTTTATAAATATATAGTTTCTATACATATATACTTACTTAACATTTTTATACGTCCTTTTTTCATTTTTTATCCTTTACACGTTTCTGTAGGTCTTATCTTCTTTCTCTGTCTCTCCTTTTTTCATTTTTGTGCACTTCTTAAAATTGACTGACAGAAATGCTTATAGCCCATTATATATTTCTTGTGGTCAATAAAACATTAATAAATATATTATGTTTAAAAGTTACAAGGGAACAGACGAACCCTTCTGAAGGAATAACCCTTCTGTTTGCTTAGTATACATCTCATTAAACAAAACTGAAACAGCCAAGTGTGTCAACGCCACTCTCCCCGGAATGCAATATCTGAGTTCGTGGCGCTGCATTATGCTTAATAAGATACGTTCTACTCCAAATGAGATTTGTTCGCTCCTTCTGTTTCGTAAGTTTGGAGTACTCGTGGGTAAGGAGGAAAACTTGTTCCTGTGCAAAAATATTGTACGTATGTTGAATAAATAACTAGATTGGGTTGTAAATGTTACGTAAATATTTCGTGTATTTTCTAACGCATGCTGTCCATCTGATGTTAATTGATACTGACAGCTGCCAACATGTTAAATTTTTATGATCTAACTCCTATGTGGAGTGAATATAAATCAACTGGTTTATATGTAAAGGGTTTATTAAAAAATCATGATTACGTAGTTTTAAAAAAAAATGTTTTTTGCAAAGTTGGTAATTGAAAAGTATTTTTATGTTGATTTTTTATATTTAAAAACACATTTTTTTTAATTTGTATAATATAGGTAATGCTGTAAATGGCGACAGCCATCCATGAGTACTTGTGATCATGTCCACATAATATTAGAATGCTATATCTCCCTAACTACTGTATTTTTTCATAAAAATTCGTGAACTTATTTTCGTACTTTTTCCTCTTTTATATAAGATACCTAAGACAATATCATTTATTTTCAGGTAAAACGCACAAATTACAAAAAAAAATTGTAACCGTTTATAAAAAAGTACTTTTTTATTATATGGAAGTAGGAAATGAGCATTCAGTATATCTGATGGCAAGTGGCCACTGTCGCCCGTGGACATTCGTGCCACCACGCCAACTAAGATCTTAGTCTCACCTATAGTAGATCAGAGTCTTACCTGCGGTAAGCCACAGATGCGATGCGACGGTCTTAGTTGGAACGCCTCGGACAAATATGTCTATTAGGTACCTACTTTTAATCATAATGGAATCTGTACATAAACATTAAAAAGGGACTCGTATTAGAACCAATTTAAACACTTAAACATCTTTATTAAAGCAAATGGACACAATTTTGCTAAAATAACAGAAACGAGACAGACCTCTCAATTCATAACACGCCGTCAGAAAGTAGGTTACTGTGTCGGGCGCGTAAAAATACCGTAAGAACAGATTAAAAATGGCCTCGGCGGGCCACAGATAAAAAATATCCTATATAAATAAATTCAAGTCGGGAAGTGACAATTCCGGGCAGCACGCATCCGGAATACTAAAGTTGGGGATTAGTTCACTTTCGTGTGTTTGCTTGGATTTTGAGAGATTTTAGGTAGATTTGGACTTGAAGCGTTTTTGGATGTTGCTACGTTTTATGTTTCAGAAAATCCATGGAAATATACAAAAATTATTGTAAAAACAAGTTATTTGAAATGTAATTTTGTTATAATTCTCAGAAACTCTATTCATTATATCGAATTAAAATATAAATATCTTATAGAAAATAATTGATCTGTCATCTTGAGCCGTCCGCCATGTTAGATTTAGAATGAAGATAATCCTCACACACTAACGAACTAACAAATCAAGTTAAATTAAAGCTTGTAAAAAAAGATAAATCTATTAGATATTATTATATCGATTTATGTATGTCTAGGTATTTACGTGGAGTATTTAGAAAAAAATTAAAAATAATTAGAACTAAAAAAAAGAAAACATGAAATATAACATAAATAAAATACAACAGAATAAACCTTTTACAAAAGTCTACAACCCTACTTCACAGTCAGATAAAACAGTAAATAAGTAGTCAATCAAATGTAAGTAAATTTATTGGAAAGGGTGTGACCTTTCCAATAAATTTACTAATATTAATTTGAATGCCTGTAATTAGTCTACTAAAAATATCAATTTTCTGAATTACTAATCCTTCGTACTTCTATATAATTATCTTTAATATTATGTGTTTTAGGCTTATAAATGTTTTTTTTTTTTTATTTAAAGGTTTAAAGTAGCAAATGAGTAACCAGTCTACTTGATGATCTGACTTTAGTAGTTACTGCCATCTATGAACATCTGTAACCTACTTTGTATGAAACAGGGGTTCTATCTAAAGCCAATCACAGATGTTGATACTTCAGAGGATTACGACAGTCGCCTTATATGAAAGTGAGTCGGTGACCACGCCTTTTCACCGAAACGCAAGAACTGCTTCACGCTGGAAGGCGTGGCGGTGGTACCTTCCCTGTCGAACTATACCCGTTCTAATACCTTCCAAACTTTGCATCGTTTTCGGCCTTACCTTGCAAAAACAAAAATAGGTTTGCAAAAAACGTAAACAATGGATGTTTTGAGCATTTACAATACAATTTGGATTTACAATTTGGAAATGTAATAAACTCGTGCTAAGGGCACTGCAATCAATTATTATAAACATGTCACATCGATTCTTACTCGAGAATCACTCTTATCACCGCGGAACAAAATCCACGTTTGTTTTGTGACAATAAAATAATACCATGACAGTATTTTTATAGCCCAGCATTATTTTTTCGCACAGATTTATGTGAGCTCTCGCTCAATATAAATTTCCCGCGATGTTTTTGTATTTATACTTTTCTAAGAATGGTCATATACATTTCATTTCTTTGGAACGTTTTCCTTATATCTGACAGGTAAGTTATTTCTGATTTTCTTTTGTCGTTGACTGGTCCATTATGAAAGGACGAGCTTATAATGAAAACATGACTTCTTTACTACGATTATCATAGAAATTTGTGTTTTGTTAAGATCCGTTTATTCCATTTAATAACATTTTATTATTCGACAAAGAGGTATTTACACAAGCTCCGGTATTTTTACATAATGTTTATGTATTTTACGAGCATGTACATATCCTTTATAACGATTTAATTTTTGACGACCCGCGTGGTGGAATGGTCGCAGTTCGTCATCCCGGTCTGACACAAAGCGCGATCCGGGTTCAACCTCCGGCCATACAGAATCACAATGATGAATTTATCTGTTCTGGGATTGGGCGTTTGTGTATTTTACTTCGTGTATTCCGACGGCGCCCACGACATAATAAATTCTAATGTAGGGCTATGAGTTTGAAAAGCTTTACTTATTTAATAATTTAATTTAATTGTATGTGGCGTGTGGTGTCGGTTGTGGATAGCATTATAAACCTTTCCTTCCCGGGGATGTTGCAGGAGACCGCTAAGAGACAAAATGCAGTATGCAGGCAGCACCTTAATATTTCGCATTAACATCTACTGTGGTCACCAACACGTATGCCATCCGCAGTGACTTTAGGCTAAAACTACCTTTAGCCTATTAGGAAGCCTATGTCCAGCAATGGAATTTAAAGGGCTAAAGGATAAATATAATTGTATGAACAATTTATTGTATTGTTACAATTTTTTTTATATGTTTTAAACCTTTCCAAAATACAGCGATACCGATAATTTTATGGTAGTGTGTTTTTGTTTTTATAATTGTGATTTTAATTTTTATCTGTATGTACATTTTGTAAATATTTTTTCTTTCCATATATTATTTAGGTATCTTTAAAATTTATTCTTAATATTTTTAGAAAATATTACAAAAGGATAGGAAATTACTGTGATACGAGTATGTTATTTCTGCTCAACGTTTCCAGCTAAAATCTTTGCAAATCACACTTTCCTAAGAAACGCGCTTATAATGGAAAATTATTTGCATACTTTATTGCCATTCTGATATATTCATTCGAATATATCAGAATGGCACATGTAATATACATGTATCAATCATTTCTCTTCCTTCATCACCGTTGTCCCTCTATTCCACTCAATGTTCCACCACTCCAATCACATTGCCAAATCTGCTTATGACTTTATTACTCTCAAATACACTAATAGAGTATCAAAGAAGTGTTCATATAACATTTTCCTCCATTAAAGAACTACTCGTCCTTTAGAACAATTTTTAACTATCTTTAAAATAACTTTAGTCTCAGCTGTGAGATACAATGTGTAGATAATGAAAAATGGGTATTGGATTCTGAACCAGGATAAAGTCAGCACATGGTAAGAACGTGTTTTGCTGTCACCAACTTTCCGCATTCTACAGATAATATTACGAATGAAGATAGCATTCTGCTTGTATTGCTGCAGCGAGGGAATTCTCGCATTTCCTCGGAAATAGGCTTGTCATAAGTAAACGTGACTTATTTTAGCGAGCACGAATAAATCTGTAAAGATTTCCTTTTGCAGAAGCACCGCTAAAAGCGAGATGACAGCGTAGTTTGAGAATAAGTATTTTTAAGAACGCGAATATTTCGTAGAAGTTAATAGTTTTATTTTTATACTTATGAAGATTTACTTAGGAATTTTCATTTTTTAAAGTGGTAGAACTCTATGTTCGACTTGGGAAGTAACACAATTATACCTGTTTCTGCCTAATTACAGTAGTGTTAAACGTCTATTTGTATTGTATTTTGGTCGGAAGGGTTTGGTAAGGGAGATATGGAGGTCTAAGTGTGATAACTACAGTAAAATAACTAGATTTTCTTGACAATAATGAAGCAAACATGCATGCTGTCAACCTGATGCTAAGCTCTTGCTAGCCATGGATATCTGTATTTAACCCCAGATATGATCTGAATTTTACTTGAGGTTGGCCACAGATGCGTTACTGCAACTGAGGACAATTTTGGAACGCCTCGGTTAGGTTTGTTACCATTACTATACCCCTTAAATCGAAATAGTAATAGTAAGTTACATTTTAGTAATTGTAAATCAATTGTATATTATAAAAAGTACTTCTATGACATCAGCGACTACTACTTCTCTCCTATAATTCAGTAAATTTAAACGGGAAATTAACACCTAATATTGGAGATGTAATTTAAACGGTTAAGGTAATGGCCGATAAGTAAATTGAGTGCCAATAAGACCCGAAAACTCTTCTCGAAATTACCATTAAGGTTTACCGATATCTCAAGGCTGATAGTTATCTCATTATTCTCTTTTTATAAGATGAATCAATTTAATAGACCAGCATGACCACAGTATCAACATTTTCTTTTCATCTTTATTGAAGAAATTTTGTTTCGATTCCGGAGGCACTACCGTCACATCTATTTCTTTTACGGGTGTGGTAAGAGCCGCATCGTCGTCGTCGCAACGCAAAGGTTTTGACGCATAGCTGGCCACACGGGCGCTGCGCCAACGCAGCATTACTACGACGCAGTAACAACGCGACGCAATGAGTACTCCCCCGCCCGCTTCGTCTCGGGCGCTGCAGTTCAGTCGCGTACGCGCTGCGTCGACGCAGCGCATCGTGTGTAC